>JADDOH010000865.1:0-19035 GCA_016648135.1 Agrypnia vestita
CCCGCAGCTGCTTCTGCTGCCGCCTTTGACGTTGTTCCTACAATTCCTGTTGTCCTCGCTGCACTTGTCTCTGCGGTCTCTTCAGCGACATTCGTGCCTCTCTGGTCAATTTTTTCCGTCGCTGTCGTCGTGTTCGTCGTCACAGGAGTCGAGTCCGAACTGGAAGAGCCGTCGGACGTTATTTGGAAACGGTCGATCACAAGAAGTGGCTGTCCCTCTGACACGGTCGCCACCAATTTCACCTAGAAACAGAGAAGAATGGCAGTTTGAGAGCGGTCCCAAATTTTCAATGTTGCAGAATATTATATAGATTACTAGCTGTTCATACCCCGCGTTGCACGGGTTAAGGATTAAGTTTGAAATGAATTTGTGAGGGTAAACAAAGGTTCGATTCGAACGGTATAGATTTGCATCGAAAATATGTCAGGGGGAGGGGAAAGGGTAAAAGAATGGGGGGGAAGTGTCACCAATGTCAACCGCCGAGTCCTAAATAATAATTTTGTAAATTTTGAGTCCGATTGGTCGAACGGTACGGATTTGCATCTAAAATATATCAGGGGGCGGGTGAATGATAAAAGGGGAGGGAGGAAATGTCACTTTTGTTACCCGCCGGGACCTATCGAATAAGTTTCCAAATTTAGAGTCCAATCGGTCGAACGGTATAGATTTGCATCGAAAATATGTCACGGGGAGGGGAAGGGGTATAAGAATAAGGGGGGAAATATCGCAAATGTTACCCGCCGAGTCCTAAAGAATAAGTTTCCAAATTTTGAGTCCGATCGGTCAAACGGTACAGATTTGCATCGAAAATAGGTCAGGGGGAGGGGAAGCGGTAAGAGAATAGGGGGTAAATGTTGCCTATGTTACCCGCCGGGTCCCAAAGCATAAGTATGCAAAATTGAATCGAATCGGACAAACGGTGTGGATTTGTATAGAGAACAGACAGACAGACAGACATTGAGTTTTATAGGTGTAGATAGATCACACCAATCCTAGCGTTTTTGATTGATAGAGCGTATAGTTTTAACGTGATAAAATTTTAGTTTAACATTTAGGAAAAGTAAGAAGCTAACCCAAAACTAAAGCCTTCCTTTTAATAAAATTTGCATTATGTTACATAGCCTGCAGTAGCCGGCAAACATCTTGAAATTCTTCGGCGTAGTGGGGGGAAGTTTGCGCATGTACCATTCCACCAACGAGACCCAAAATTTGTCTTCTGCGCATTCCCCCACTACGCCAAAAAATTTCAAGAAGTTTGCCAGCAACTGTACTATTTGATAAAAATGTTCTCAGTTCTCAGGTTTTCACGACCATTCAGAATCTTCTTTGTGTAGTTTTCTGGAATATTCTGCAGTGTATACCTGACCTCTTTACACTCTGATACACCCTTAAGTTTAACATCAACACTTACTCTTCACATCAGCCCTGATAATGGACCCTGCATTGGGATCAGAAACTTCGGCCAGAGGTCAGATATACACGGGAGAATATCCCATAAAAATACATACAGAAGACCCACTATTGAAATGTCATTTATGTTAGTATATAATCACATTAAAAATTACATTATTGTCTACCGGTTTCGAGACGTAACTAGTCTCTTCGTCAGGACAACCACTACACTAGCATGTAAATATCACTACACACCACAACCATAGTATTATTTACACAACAACACCTTTACAAAATACTCTTCATGTGCGTGTTACTTTAACTAAAGGCCAACATGCAATTTAGTTAAATTAACACGCATGCTAGTGTAGTGGTTGTCCTGACGAAAGGACGAGTTACGTCTCGAAACTAATATTTTGTTAAAATGTCTGACCACAAAGTTTAAATATTAAAAATTAAAATGTTTAATAATTAAAAGGTTTAAATATTTTAAAAAATTAATGACACCCACCCACTTTTAAAATGAATATTTTGAGCCGTTGTGTTTTGTCGGTTTTAAAAAATGCCTTTTAGCTTTGAAGTAGTATTCAGAATATTTTGAGTTTGTTCAAATCTTTCAGAACAGTGCTGGATTTATGTCACAGAGACATTATTAATCATTTTCACGCAATTTGAACATATATACAACTTCCAAAAAATGAATAAGCATGGTATATTCTATCATGGGTGGAAATGGCGAATGTTACAATTGTGTAAAGTGATCACTTAAGCCAACCAATAAAAAGACAGGTCATAAGTCCTGTTACACCCAAATGACTTCTATACCTACTTTCCCATAATTAATACAGTTTCGTCTCTGTGAGATATCTATAATATACACTAATTGAAGTAGTATGTTTAATGAAATAAGCATCTCGAGGTTTATCAAATTAGGAATCTTCGGAGGTTGGGCCACGCGCCTTACACTTTCGCCATGCTGTTTGGAATTTTTTGCTACGCCGCAGACGAATCTCAGGCACTCGTGCGGCGCGGCGAGGAGTCCGCACCAAACAGTTTACAGGTTTTCTTATAGCCATTGATAATCTAAATATAATAATTTCGTTGTCTATCTGTCCCATAACTCCGTAACATCCTGGAATTCACGGCTAAAAAACGAAATTAACGGCAGGAGAATGATTCGAATCCCGGGCGGCAACGCGGTAACTAAGCGACATAGCCACCTTCTATATACCGCACATTGTACTAGCTAAGACGCAAGCCATTAATTTACGCCTCCTCCGTGGTTTTTCACGGGTATACGGCTAGCCATTTACATAATTACGAAAAAAATGGTTATCCTCGGTGACTGCATTTAACACATCTTTATTTTATTTTAAGATTTAAGATAAAGATATTTGAAAGAATAATTTTAGTATTGAACTGGTGTATAGCTGTCAAGCACTTGAAGGTCTCTGGGTGGATCTTCAGAGTTATATCTAAATGGTTTCTTGTTTGTTACACGTATAACCCATTTCTGAGACTTTATTGAAGGATCCAATATAGTTGGGGCCGCACCAACCCTTGCACACTTGGCGTAGCTGAAAATACTTTGACGGAGTGCTTAGTGTACCATTTTTGAAAACTGAGATTCATGAAGCTGCGTGGAGTTTCGAATGTACGTATCGGTTTTCTAACTTTGAAGCTTGAACATTCGATGTACGGGGCCTTTTACGTGTCCCGTACCTCGACGTCAAGCCGAAATCGGGTGATAATAGTTATCAGAAAAATATTTTTAAAAAAAAGTCAACCCTGTGACGGTATTTTCACTCCTGTTGCTACAAATCTTTATTTTTCTTCATTTTTTTTAATTATTATGTAATCCTGAATAATGCTTCTGTAAACTTTGGTCCAAAATTCAAAGCCAACTGCTCCAGTTTGGAAGAAAATATCACTTTTTGACCAAACCAAGTATTCAAAATCAATACTTTGCCCAGTTTTAACTAATTGTTTTTTAAAATATTTTTCATGACTTTATCACCCAGTTTCGGCTTGACGTCGAGATACGGGACACATTTTAAACATTATATACACCCTGTATATAATGTTTAAAAGTATATTTCTGATATGTAGTCTTTCTAATGTTTATACTTAAAAAAAAAACTGTATAGGTAGTTGCTTCAAAACAGACCTTGTCTAGTGAACCAACTATCTTCATTTATTTGTACATATTTACACGAAATGAATAAATAAATCAAATCAAATAGAATCGAAGGGTGTAGATTCTTCCGCTGTGAGTCCACTTTCCCAAATAACTAGTCTAGTTCACCATAAATATACTTGATACGCACCTGGGTGTTTTCATGGGCTTCGGCGATGTGCTCAATGAAAGTCCCCCACGACGTATAATCCAAAGCGGGTTCGTACACATCGTCACCAACGAGAATCTGGAAGCGTATTCCTGGCGAGATGGTCCTGTACACCAGCACGATCCGGGAGTCAGGCGGGACGTCCAACGGCTTTGTGATCAAGCAGCCTGATTTAGTTATTTTGAGGAAGAATCCATTTGTCTCGTGCGGAGGAAAGATGTCGGGATTGTCAGAATACTTGTCCATTTTGAAATCCTCTATCTTGCATTCATCCGTCGGGACAAACTGTCCGATTGCGCCAAGAGCAAAATCCACGTCCAATTCTCCAACAGACGCGCCGACAAGGAAAAGCACTAATAAAAATGGACGTAATCCGAATTGATACATTTCCTGTGACAATTAAAAAAGCAATAAGGTTTATAGACAATATCAAAGTTACCGTCGCCCGTTGTTGTTTTTTGTAATTATTTCGAAATTCAAATTGAAAGTTTACGTGTTGCCTCCTACAAAACAATATGCCCCGTTCGCATCGCACTTCCATAGATTTCCATACTAAATACCAGGTTGTGCAGTACATTCAGTAAAAATGCTCGAAGATGAAAATAATATAACATACCTACTCGTGCACTTGACTTAAACTTGAAAACTGAAAAGATACCATAAAATAAAGATCTCATGTTAGCCATTAAGAGCTGAAATATACTTTAACATACAGACTTTAACTTTCCATAGAAATTTAGCGGACTCTACAATGTTATTCAAAATTGCACACAATTTAGTTGATACTCCAGATCTCCTTCAACGTCTATCTTTCCATATCCCAAATCGTAACAGCAGACAGTCACCTACTTTTCATCTCCCTCTTTGCAAGACCAACTCTAAACAAAACTCATTCATCTATAGATCCACAATTTCATTTAACGTAAATTAGAACCACATAGACATTTTTAACTCGACTATTCGGGACATTAAACGAAAATCAACTTCACAACCACACCCTAACTAGTTGACTTTATTTATATTTCCGTACACTTCCATACTCCTTTCCTTTATCCTAATCCTACATCCCACTTCGCCCTTCCACCCCTTATCAATATATAATGAAATCATAAATTGCCATAATGTCACACTTTGACTTTAATAATTAATTTTAAGTGGAAACTTTATATTTGGCATAATTTACTATTTTTTATCTCTCGTATGTTAATTTAATATTTACTGTTAACTTTTCCTAAAATAAATAAATAAATATACCAAATTTCCGTGAACCTTTTAACTTTCACAAAAAAAGAAGAAAAAAATTGTGGACCTTTTGTCGTTGGACCAAATGTCCGCGGACCTTTTGCCATCGGACCGTTTGTCATTGGACCAAATGGCTGTGGACCTTTTATTTAGAACCAAAAGTCCGCGAACCTTTTGCCGTAGGACCAAATGCTCGTAGGCCTTTTATAGTTGTGAATTTTTTTTTATATAAAAGATGTTACGGTCATTTCACGAAGTTATGGGGACAGATAATAATATTGAAATAGTAGATGATATATAATATATTTATCATTATAATGATATATTTATATATATATATATATATATATATATACCTACCTAGGACACAAGATAAAAATGAACAAAGATAACCAAACAGCAGAATTGCCAAGACGAATAGGAATGAGCTGGGCTGCTTTTGGCAAACTCAAACATATCTTCGAGAACAAAGAGATCCCAATTAGCATAAAAAGAAAAGCCTTTGAATCATGCATACTGCCAGTGATGACGTATGGATTGGAGCCTAAGAGATAGAATTAGAAACGACGAAATTAGGCGCAGAACTAGAGTAGTGGATATCATGGATCGTGTAGC
Organism: Agrypnia vestita; assembly: GCA_016648135.1. Taxonomy (NCBI): domain Eukaryota; kingdom Metazoa; phylum Arthropoda; class Insecta; order Trichoptera; family Phryganeidae; genus Agrypnia; species Agrypnia vestita. Next base: position 5,595 of record JADDOH010000865.1, read on the forward strand.
GAAGCTAAAATGGCAATGGGCAGGACTCGTTACAAGACATGATACTACAAGATGGCCTCCCAGAGTTCTGAAATGGAGACCTTGGAAAAATAAAAGAGGCATCGGAAGATCTCAAAAGAGATGGGCCGATGATATTGTCGCTGTGGGGGGAAAGAAATGGCTACAATTAGCCAACAGGGAAGAATGGAAAAATAAGGAAGAGGCCTATATCCAGCAGCGGAAAGACGAAGGCTGATGAAGAAGAAGAAGAAGAATGGGGACAGACAAACAGTCGGAGGGATGGACGGACAGACAACGAAATTATTATAATTGGGATAATTATTCATCAAAAACTTATATTTTAGACAAAATCCTTATTGCAGTGATTGGTTTGCCTGATAATATAAATATAGTTTCGATATCAAATAAACAGGACTTTTTTAAGAACGCCCAGTACCCAGGCATCGTGGAAATCCGACATGTACGTGTAATAAAATATTGATAGTAAAATACTTATTGATGAGTAGTCATAAAAACACAGGATGAAATTTAAGCCATGTATTCACTAGGGGACAAATTGTCCCTCAACATTACGCGCGGCATAGAGTCTACATGACGTTGCAACGTCGCGCATTGTTCCGCGACGTCGCGCACAACATAGCGCAGCATTTCTACGTGCCGAGGCAACGTTGCCATGCGCACAGTTCCCGAGCGAGCTCACCGCGACATCGCGCCGCGCTTCAGTACCACGTGGTATGTTTAAAGTGAATGCGCATGCGCTGTAACTGTATACCACTCAACATGACATTAGTGTGGGGAAACGAGATTGTTATCCAACTGATCGAGCTCAAATCGTGCTGTAATTGTAAGTCTGATATGAGGGCCAACAGCCTGGCTGTCTGATGTGACTCCACTATTAACTAAATAAGAGGAAACGTGAAATGCGGTGACTTTTCAATAGCATGGCAACTTTGATATTGTATAACATTGTAGCTTGTCTTTTTTGGGGTTTAACAAATGTCTTGACATTTGTATTTCACGTATATTTTATGTCTTACTAATTATTAAGTCGTTATTACAAAGGGAATACGGCAGATTGTTATTAGAAAATCATTTCAAGTCTGGAAAAAAATTAATAAATTATGATAAAAATAATGTGACCCCACCCTGAGTTGTGGGGTTAATTTGGTGTAATCTTTCGTTTAAACCATCGATTATTGCGTTTTCCAACAATTAAACAATCACACACAACCCATTTTGGTAAACATCTACGGTTTTTACAAATATTACTATAATTCAACTTGATATTTTCTATTTTTTGACTCACAAAACATATTTACACATTTTTGTAGAAATATTTCAATAGTTTCAGCGTATACAATAAATATAAACTAAAATTTTATGGCATAAAAATTTTATGCAAAAAATTATCAGGGTTTAAAAATTAAAATTGATAGTCGCCCCATTTTACGGTAGGTAGGTAACTACTTTCATTCTTTAGCGTTTTAAGGGCCGGTTGTTCGATCAGTAGTTGGAGTAGGTAATAGTTAAACAAAAGCATGCATGAAAGCGCAAAAATCTATGCTATTACTTCTGATCGAACAGCCGGTCCTACGTCCATGACCAGAGTCTCCGTGGGGCGGCGTCCAACCCTTGACATGGGCGTTGTGGTCCATTAAGGTTTTGTGAAAGAGTGTATTCAATGATTACATCACCCTTATCAATTCATTAATTCACTAAAAGCTCTTTCGTAAAAAAATGTTCTTTGTCATCATGTGAAGGCGTGGCGCCCTTATAAAAATGGTCTATGTCGAACATCAGGTCAAAAAGTGATTTTATTATTTTAAAATGATCTATATACCAGTACGCACCACGTGCGGTAGATATTTTACATGATTTCAACTCAATCTTGCCGGTATTCGACCTCAAAATTTACAAAGCTAACGTGGAAAAAACTAACCCATAATAACCAAATTTTTATTATACTCCCTTTCTCATTTACTAGTGGAAACTGGTTTGGCGCTTAACTGGTTTGGTCGGGCGACGCTAAGAAATGGAGTAATAAAAAAATTCCAAAAATCCAAAATTATACTATTATCAGGTTTAGTGTCTACCAGACGTGTCCCAGTCTCTTCATACAACTTAGTAAGTTGAAGTATAATTATTATATTTTTTTAAGGAAAATTTAATAGAGCTTTTTTAATGATTCCAATTTGTAACAGCCATTAAAAATTTGAAAAATCCAAAATTATACTATAATTATTATTATTTTTTAACGAAAATTTGATAGATCTTCTTGATCGTCGCCACGAGTCTGCTTGCAAAGTTTCAGCTCGATTGGATGACGGAAAAAGGGTTAAAAATCGATCCAAAGTTTTTTTGTCAGATAAGCAGACAAGACGTCAAGTAGACAAGCAGACGCTACGAGTTAAAAGAAAGGGAGTAAAAAGAGTCTATATCCGTCTGGTAGTAAACAAATATGACGGATGCCGACAGTTCCAAGATGTCACTGGGATTGCTTAATGACATAAAAAACAAAGAAAATATAAATAAATGGCAAGTGAATTTTAAGAAATGAAAAAATCCGAGATTCTGATTATTTATTTCACAAGTGTTTTTCCTCTCTCCTGTAAAATGTTGTTTTTGTATATAGACCCTTTTTATAAGGACGCCTTCATATCGTTAGATCTAGAGTCGAGTGGATCTTTTTCCGCATTAGGAATTCTTAGTAAAATGTTCAATGTAGGAATAGACGGTCCCTACGTATGCTGCCCAATCTGCAAAAATTACATTTTCGTTTTACTATCTTAAACTATTCAATTTACTATTTTTTCGTTAAAAAAAGCAAATATAAATAAAACTTTTTAAAACGGTATCCGAAAATATAGAGTAAATTGAATAGTTTAAGGTCTCGTTCAGACACGCGGGAATCGTGCGATAGCAAATCGCGCGTTTCAAAACGCGCGATTTGTGTCATGTGTTCAGACAGCCGCGGTTAATAAGCGATTTGTGCACGTGAATAATAAACGTCAGTTTGACAGCTCCGGTGCCGTTCTTCATCTTTGAATATCAGAGATAAATTCGCTGAATTCGCTCATTACTTTGTGAACGACGGCCGCGTTCCATGGCAAGGCACAAAAATACCATTCTGGTAGTTCATTTTTGGTAAATAAATACCTACTTACCTAAAATACTATTTTTTTCCAACGTATTTCACCATTTCCAAATATCTCCACCAACTCCTGCCAAGCTTGGTTCTTGGCAATTTTATTTGAGTAATCCTCACATTGAAGATCCCACATTGCAGGTCTTTTCTCCACTTCATTAATAAAAATTTAAATGTTCAAGCGATCCATAACGAGCTCACGCGTGCTCCTGCTGTGACAGGAGCACGCGGGCGCCGCGCGATTCTATTTTCTAGCGGTTGAGTGGCGGGCACCGCGCGGTTTGATTAACTGCGCGGTTACGTCTAAACGATTACATACAAACCTACATAAATAAGACCCGTGCGGATCGAAACCGAAAATTTTCGTAGATTCGACAGTACACGTAGACACCATTAAAAGTTGAAAACCATTAATTTATCAATGAAATGGTTATTTATAAAAAAACATATTGTTTTATATCTGTTAAATATTTTTTTGCATAATGGCAAATTATAAATATAATTAATCATAACAATCGCCAACGTCTTTCATATTTAAACAAAAGCACTTAAACAAATTAAGGTTACCTTAAATATACACGCATCTTGCTATTTTAAACATTTGTATATTATACATATTTTTATCACGACCGTGCATTCAATGTACCTACGCAAAGAAACAATATCCTGACATTTATATTTTTCCGCAATTCGGATGGAGTCAAAGTGCTGGAGCGAAAAAAATATCTATAAAAGTTTTAACACAGGTGCATCAATGCAACACCGACGCGTCGGTTCATTTATGTTATCTATGGTTCATTGTACTTATCTATGATTGTAGGTAGGTGGCATTAGAGCAAATTTTAATGTACCTATCCAAAATCTAGCCGTCGACATTTCCATTCGCCCGTCCAGGAGGTAATCCGACGCTTTCTTATGATTTTACATCACGAATCTAATGTAGAATCGCTGAAAATTTTTAAGACTACAAAAATATTATCCAAGAGGAACAACTAACAAATGTATTTGATATTAATTTATCAAAATTTCGTTAATTACCCTTTTTACACATGATATTAGCGAATAGGTGGCTTAAAAATCAATTATTTAAGATAATAAAGTTAAATATTTAGTATCTTAAATAATTAACTTTTAAGTCACGACAAACAAGTGAACTCCACTTTTCGAACCGACGCGGGTGAACTTTTGATTATTCAAGGACTCTTTTAATGAGATTGACCAATCTTCCGAAAATTGACATCATCAACAATTAGCGTTTCCTAAACCAAAAAAAGTCTCCCTAAAGATATCACGACTCTGATTAATACAATCTTCCTGAACCATTCATTATATAGGTACTCTTAATTATTGTCAGATCACATCGATAAATTACCAGGTAGGTAACTAATATCAGGTGCGGGCCTTTCAAGAACGGCTGTGCATCCAGCTTAATGCGAAATTAATAACTGTCGCTACAAAATTACCGCGCAAATTTCTAAGAACTAAACAGTGCAATTTTCGGTAAAAACTAAAATACAGAATATGTTTGGAGACCACACAAAAATGACATATAATTTTGTATTAGACATAAAATTATAATACCTTATTTTCTGTATTTTAATCAATAATTTATGATTTTTAATCTGCTGTGGTTGATATTTGTATAATGGTTTATGTTTTTCTGCTGTTTAAAATATTCTAAGTATTTTAAGATGTAAAGATAATTCGTGATTGGCGGACGTTACGCTAATTTACATTAATCATTATTGTAATTCCCATACTGAATCGACATTACTAATTCTTATTACTATAATATAATCGAAAACCATATTAAAAATAATGCATTTTTATCTGTATTTGTTAGGGTCGGTTCAAAAGGGAGGCAAAAAACTGTATAATACCTAGATTCTTTACAATAAATAGAATACGAGTAATTGCTTTAATGGAATAAGAGACACAAATAATTGTTTTTAAGATACAGGCTTTTTCCAGATTACATGTCCACACATTTTAAAGACAAATGCATAAAAAACTTCATTTTGACAAACGTGTAGTTTACGAGGTACCTACCTATTGTTTTATCATGAGAGAAATAGATAATAATTTACATAGATCACGGCCAATACCAATCATTTCATTACTGAAATTTTTATGTAGTCCAAATGAACATCATTACTTATTTTGATTAATATTTCAGCGTGTTAAATATCTAAAATCATATTTAAAAATTTCTTTAATTGTTAGGTCCGGTTGTTTGATAAGTAATAACAGTGAAAAATAAAAAATGAAAGTGAATTTTTGCGATGACGGGCAGTTTGATTAATGGAAAATTGTACTTCTGATGAAACAACTGAAAACATTTTTAGGGATGTATTGGTACTTTAGATTCTGAATCTTTTCAATTCGCATAGTTCGCTGCCCAGAGATTGCATTGACATGACCCGAGTCGCCATTTTGAACAAAAATAAATATCTATTCATTTACACTTGTCGATTGATAAGAACTGATAATCAACATAACTAATGTAAAAAAAAAAACTGTCACATCGTACTGTTATTTTCGTGGTTTAAAATTATACACGGATACTAACGGCTTCAGAAATTTCACCGATTTCACAACAATACATAAGTTCATTTAAATACTTTACACCAAAACTGAAACCCTACGAATCAAACATACTATTTTCGTTGTCCATCCGTCTGTCTGTCCCCGCAACTTTGTGTACCGTCCGTAATTTCGTTCGAATTCACGGCTAAAAAACGACCGGAGATGGGGCTTTAACCCCGGGCCACCAAACCCGAACCGGCCGATTAACGCACTTGGCTACGGCCGCCTCTCCGTAGACCGCCAAAAAGATGCTATAAATATACACCAGGGCATAGCTAAGATGCGAACTAATGTTCCGTCATTTTTGACGGGTTACATGCTATAAATGTTCTTCTTAGTTAAATTATTCAGATTATCTATATTTATGTATTTTGGATAATCGAGTTTCTACCGCGTTGTACCTACCTTTCTCTTCTTGTAAGTAATATTCTCGATTACTTTTCCTAGGAATATTAAAAAATATATATGTTCTGGAATGAATCTTAAATTATTTAAGGTTTTAAACACAATGCTGATAAGCATAAAATTCAGTTTCGTTTCTATATAGGGTTATTTGGAAAACATTAATAATCTCACACGAATATATTCCTGCTTTGATTATGAGTCGAAAATGTTCAAGCTATCATGACCTAACATCAATGGTTATGGAGATATGCGACATCAAAGTCTGCATTTTTTTTTCAATATTTCTGACGTATTTTTTGTAAAACGTTGGACTATCATTACAGTAACTTATATCGAATATGAAAAATTCGTTTCCTTTAATACAAGTTAAATAAAATAATAAAAACCTTCGAATTCCAATTGGAAAACATTCCAGTTGGTATTTTTTCGCGGTTTTTATTATTTTATTTAACTTGTATTGAAACGAATGGATTTTTCGTAATCGATATAAGTTACTGTAATGATAGTCCAACTTTATACAAAAAATAAGTCAGAAATATTGAAAAAAAAAATGCAAATTTTGATGTCGCATAATATCTCCATAACTATTGATGTTAGGTCATGACAGCTTGAACATTTTCGACTCATAATCAATGCAGGAACATAGTCCTGCGAGGTTATTAATGTTTTCCAAATATCCCTGTATTGCGAATGTCGTGATCGCAATGATTCCCGGTTTTCATCGTAAAATAGCATGTTTTGAACCACTAGTACAAATAATAATATATTATGTTTCTTTATTCCTTACATTTTTTCTTGTGCCTACATTTCGAATAAGGAATACCAATGTCACCCAAAACGCATATTCTCAATTTTTAATGGTCGCCCAACATATTGCCAGTTGTCAGTTCTGATCTGTTATCCGCGGGTACGGCAACTCTTGGCGGGAACAGAGTGTCCCACGAAGCAGACTCGACAGATCTGACCCGCGGTAGATACCCGACTACCTTTAAATAACGAAAATCAAAAAATATATACATCGTCCGTTCGGTATAATCACGTCCGCAATGACTGGCGTAAAACGCTTGTAATGATTAATCTATGCATGTTTTGAGATTGTCTTCGAACTCGAGTTTGAAACATCGGTAAGATGTCGTTCAGCAATTACCTGAGTCTCAAACCGCAGCTGGCCGAGTTTCGCAACGCGTCCGAGCGCGACAACATGAGCGAGGTATGTTTCTACTTTTAATTACGTTAATATCATTCTTATTCTTTTTTAAATTATTTTTTCGTTAACAGAAGATAAAATCCTCACGCGTCGTCCCTGAAAAAATGTTTTACCACCGATGACTATCATATTATTATATGGTCATGTGAAATTTGATAGATTTTTAGGATGAAATTAAGATAAATTGTTTATATTTTATTAAAGAGAGCTAAATATATTCACATAAATGCAATAATGTGATTCGGATATTCGTAAAATATGCAAGAGTGTTTTGTGACAATAACATGTTTTTAAACTAAAAATGTCTGTCCTTATATTTAATCCGTTTGAATAAAATAATCAAAGTCTAAAAAAATCTTCAAAGGAATTACTTAACGTAAATAAATTTTATAATTGTTTTGGGGGTGTATTTTGACCGAAGCTCTTATTTGGAAATGTGGAGTAGTTTTTATTTACTAGGTCTTCTTCATAAATACTAGGCACCTATATACTTGATAAACCATCAACTATTCTTTTGGTGAAGATGATCGATTTCTCAATTTGAAACGGTGTTCTAATTATTAATAAACCTTTTAGCCCCTCTGAAATAATTGAATCCGTATTTTATTTTAATAAACCCACGAGAAATCTGCCACGTATTATTGTGCACAAGGATGAGACTAGAGTCGAAACTAGCGTTAGGGAAACTACATAGTTACACGTTAAGGATACTCATGGAGTCGCCATTCGTTGTCTGTTGTATCTTGATCGCAGAGCATACGCCTCCCGCTAAATTTCAGAAACGGGAGCACGCACCCGAACGTGACTCGTCTCAAAACTCACTTAAGTACAGTATAGAAAGAGACTCATAGCCCACTAAATACAAAATATTGTACACATAGTGCCCAGAATACGCAACCGATTAACCGACCTTTCCCCGCAAACCTCTGATATTTGTCTCGAAACTCGTCTAAAGGTACAGATACACATGCTTATTACTAGCATGCTCGTTAGCATGCTCTAACAACTGTACACACTTGCTCATTATTGGCATGCTTATTTTAAGCATGCTCATAAATAAGTATGCTCAAAGCTAACAATCAAACACACATGCTCTATAAGTGGCATGCTCTTGTCATAGAATAGAGAAGAACTCTAGTTCAAAATTGAAACTTTGCAAACTGAAATAGAAAATTTAAGTGAACCAATAAATCAAAGTATTTTTGATTTAAGTTTTTATAATTTTTGTCGTAAGATTTGAATCATTCATGTCTTGTAATAAAGTTTCATAATCATTATTTCTTGCTATATTATTTTTACATAGCGGTGACCGAGTATTCCACAGACATTCGTGATTCCTATAATAAGTCACGAAAAGTAATGTTTTATCATCTCCCCAACGCGCCATATTTGTTTCATCTGTCGCGGACTAAGATCGCATTGATAATCGATACTAGCCGCGAATGACATAAGCATGCTCATAATAAGCAAGCCTGTTCACACATGCTCAAAACATACCCCTTCTTATGGTGAATGACATTAGCATGCTCATAAATCAACCGGCGATTGATATTTGAGCATGCCACTAATGAGCATGCTTATTACTAGCAATGTGCGTACACACATGCCACTAATAAGCAAGGGCTAAAGAAGGTCAATACTGCGCATGCTCACGTGCCACTAATAAGCCTGTGTATCAGTGCCTTAAATTTCAAAGAGAGTTTTAAACGCAAAACAGGAGTGACCAACTGATAAACATAGCAATCTTTACCGACAAATCTCTAAGAGGTGGGCTCAATATATCTCACTCATACCCTTCATCCATTTGGATGAAGTACCTATATTACCCACGCGGTTATGATAAAGGATTTAGTGTTTATAGTATATAGTAGTTTAGGTGTTTGTAGGTTTTCGTGGACTTAACAATATTTATTAAGCGTCTTTTTTTCTGGAACAACGGCAGAGATATAGCATACCATTCTTAACTCTTGCATTCCTCTACATTCAGCCTGTTTTCTTCCTTCCTCTGTCTACTACAATATATCATGGTTTATAAAATATTATTTAAAATGTTTGTAAAGATCTTACACTTACGTTAAGAGCGTTTGTATACACAGGGTGATGATCATTAAATTAATGAGAAACATTTACCATGTATGTAACTCTAAGTAAATTAAATTATGGTCTTATATTTTACTATTTAAGTTTTGAGAGTAACAGAATCTCTCGTCGACAGGTTAAACATTATTGGTTTAATTCGTCACCTGTCGATTGTGTTACTCTCGAAACTTAATTAGTAAATTTAAAAAAGTATAGTTAAATTCACAAAGAAATATCATAGTTTGTTTTTCACCCAATTTAGTGATCATCGTGAATAATCTTTACGACGTTAACGTCAATTTATCAATTAATTAATGTACAGGGTGATCTTTACTCATTCCAAAATTTTTAAGGGGAAGATAAAATGTACAAATTGAAAAGCGGATAGGAATAAACAGGAGCACTTGAAACAGTGTATCTGTAATAATAACCCGGCCGAAAATTAAAGACCGCGCTCTCATTTATCTATCACCCGTAAATTTAATCATTGAAATTAATATTCCTGACATCTCATTGAATGAAAATCTTACTTTTTATCGTCTCCAAAAGCTTGATGATCCGATATATGGGTAATAAAACTTGTTTAACTATAAATGTTCCTTCTGGAAAGCCATATATCTGGGGTACCTACAAAAGCAAAGACAGCATTATCAATAAAAAACTTACCTAAAAAAACAAGTTTTTATTATACTCCCTTTCTCATTTACTAGCAGAAAAAGTTTGACGTTAACCTACGCATTAGGCTCGAGTCGGGCGACACTACGAAAGCGAGTAATAAAAAATTTCGAAACATCCAAAATTATACTATAATTATTATTTTTTAAACGAAAATTTGTTAGATCATTTTTATCGTTGCCACGAATTTGTTTGCAAAGTTTCAGCTCGATTGTATCACGGGAAAAGGGTTAAAAATCGATCCAAAGTTTTTTCAACAGGCGAGCAAGCAAGCAGACGCTACGACTTAAAAGAAAGGGAGTAAAAATTAACGCAGTTATCGAGATTATTATATTATAATGTAATGAATTCGATATTTTATAGGAAATGTAGCCTATAAGTTTATAGGAAACATGATTTTGGAAGGGATAGTTATATAAAATCTATATTTGTTTACATAGTAATCCTCGGTGACTGCATTCAAAACATTTTTGTTTGATATTCCTGATCTTGATAATGACGCTCTGTAAGCAGAAATAATTTTGTTGGAAAGTGTATAACATGCATCCCTTGGCACTCACTATCCGCATATTAGGCTAATGGGAATTTAATTTATTTAGCAGCAGTTAAAAATTCCTGTTTTCTTTTACAATTCCATGGAATTGGTCCTTGGAAATAAACCCAATTACATTCTTAATTACCATTCAATGGCTGAATTCCAGAAATAGTGTAAGTGTACCATATCTTTAATGGGAAATAATAATTATTAAAATACCGTTAATTCTGGAATCAGTTAGCGCTCGATGGTTGTCGCATTCAGTTCGTACTTTATTGTCCTAAGTGCTAAACCGTTTTTGATATACTCTGACTCACATCCTTGTGTGCTGTGTAAAGAACTATAAAATAAGAAATTGTAATTTTTAATTAAAATTAATTTTATTCTGTATTGCTGTGAAAGTGACTATTATTACCGTCGTCCGCTCTAAACATTTCGGCTGTTTATTTCTTCTGCGTGTGTTTTAGAGATATATTTTTGGATAAAGGTAAGATTTTGTTTTTAATTTTAAATAGCTGTTTTGCAATGTATGAATGTATATATTCAGTACAAAACTTTTACATTTATTGTTTAAAAAGTTAACACCCTGTAGGTGTAATCTGAAATGGCTCACTTCATTTAATCCGAAATATCAGATAATCTTTGATTTGCGTTATCTTGACATTCTTGTTTTGACAGCTATTATACAAGGTGTCTCATAGCTAGTAGCAAAAATTTTTACAGGTGAATACCTGGCTTGATAATGAGTCAAAAATGTACAAGCAACCATCACATATGAACACAATAGTTATGGCGATATGCAATATCAATTTTTGATTTTTTTTCAATATTTCAGACTTATTTAAACGATTGGTTTATTTAAATAAGTTGAAACTTTATTAAAGTAACTTACATCGATTTTGAAAAAAAAATCATTCGCTTCAATAAAACCCAAATAAAATGCTAAAAACCTATACATATATAGTAAAATAATTCTATTTTCAATTTTTGTATGGATTTAATAATTTTATTCTACTATTACTAAAGCGAGTTAATTTTTCTTGATCGATATAAATTACCGCAGTGATAGTTCAACTTTTAATGAGTCAGAAATATTGAAAAAAATGCAAACTTTAATATTGCATATCTGCATAACTATTGATGTTGGGTCATGTTTCCCTGAACATTTTCGACTCACTATCAAGACAGGAATCAACATGTAATTTTTTTGCTACTAGCTATGAGACACCCTGTATAACTGTAAATGAGTAGGTCCCGTCTATTTTGTGTCGAGATATAATAATAAAGTTATTTAAAGAATTGGTTCGGTACATCTTCTAATCTCAAGCAGTGATATCTAAGTTTATCTCTAAATCTTTTGATTTGGATATTATGCTTTGAGGTTGATGTTTAAGACCTTTAAAGTTTCCTCTTCCAATCCAGTTATCTGTATTAGAAATTCAATTTAATATTGGCATAGGTACCTACGTATTAATTTAAAAAATCTAATAATCTAAGAACAGCACAAAATTCTCAGAAATCGTGTTTCAATATTCAATGATATTAACTCGTGGCGTCTGTTTGCTTGATTGACGAAAAAACTTTGGATCGATTTTTAACCCTTTTCCCGTGATCCAATCGAGCTGAAACTTTGCAAGCAGACTCTTGGCGACGATGAAAATGATCTGTAAAATTTAAGTTTAAAAAAATTAATAATTATAGTATAATTTTTGATTTTTCGAATTTTTTAATTAATCGCTTTCGTAGCGTCGCCCGACTCGAGCCGAAGGGGGGTATAATAAAAACTTGGTTTTTATTGGTTAGTTTTTTATTATTGTAATATTGTACCTACATGTGACTTAGCGATCAATCTGTGCTTGGTTATGTGTGTTTTGTTCTGTGTATATGCATATATTTATGTGTACATTTTACTTGTATCGTAATGTAAGGAAGACACAAATATTTGTAATTTGTGATATCGCTTCGTTTGCACTACATATTCTGTTTTGACACCAATTCGCCTGTCTGTGTTATGTAAATTTAGGGCATATATTTGTGATAGACAATGCATGACTATTTTTGTTCTAGCTGTAGCCCGTCAAAAAATGACAGAACATCGGTTCGCGTCTTTGCTGGGCCCTAGTTTATATTTATAGTATTTTTTGACGCTCCATGGAGAGGCGGCGGTAGCGACATACGTTGAGGGGACGGTTCGGGTTGGCTTGCCCGGGGTTCAAGCCCCGTCTCCGGCCGTTCAATTGTTTTTTTTAGCCAGGAATTAGAACGAAGCTACGGACATTACACGAAGTTACGAACGGACAAACAGAAAGACAGACAGCGAAATTATTTTATTTGATGTGAACGTTTTGCTATTTCACATTCCAAATTTTGACAATGGTGAAAGACTTTTTCTTTTAAGAAAATATCTTGATGGTGATTTACGGAATTATTGTACAGATTAATCATTTTCATCGCCCGCATTAATTAAACTAATTATGTCGAACCAAATATTAAAATACGCCATTGAAGCTTTTTATAATGCTTCTTATTTGTGAAAACAGACGAATTTCAGTAATATAACGTACTCGCACGCTGTAGAGCTTCCAACTTACCATTACGTCACTTTCAGGTAGTGGTGGACAGAGAGGATAGAGCGCCGCAGTGTACTGACTGTATTCAATACTGAGCCAAAATTTTGATTTCGTGATCAAAATTTGAAGATCACGGGACTAGTCCCGAGTTTGCCATTTTCTATCAAATAACATTGATATGATCGGTCAAAAATGTCTAGTATGATTTATATTAGCTAAGACTTTATTTGTTTATTATA
>JADDOH010000866.1:0-64723 GCA_016648135.1 Agrypnia vestita
GTTTCCCCCACCGAGGGTGTCGGACCTCCAACTGGAAGTTTGGAGAATAGCAGTGGGTGGGAACAGGCTATAGCGGATTGGAGCCAGGAGGAACAGCAGCTGTTCAGATCTGGCTGGTGAGGCTCAACGCTGAACACCTACAAGCCGGCCTGGGATAGGTGGCAGCGATGGTGTACCACGCATTCTGTCCAACCTCATAACCCTCCCCCTGCAACAGTGGCAAGATATCTGGCCATCCTGTTCATCCACGAAGGGCTAGCCCCTCGAACAATATTGGTCCACAAATCGGCAATCGTATCCTTCTGTGGCCCAGCTCTTGATGCAGATAAGATTAGCTCGAACTTCCTCGTCAGGCACGTCCTTAAAGCCATCTCGGTTTCTGGTGGATGCACGGAGAGACTCCCGATCTGGAACCCCCGAGTAGTGGGGGAGTGGCTACGTGAAAACCCGCCAAGGAACAGCCGGTATGACGTGTCAAGGAGGACGGCCATACTACTCATCATGGCATCTGGGCGAAGAGTCCAAGATCTGACACTTCTCAGAGTCACCCCGGACCGATTGATCGACAAAGGAGACTCCACCACGCGATGGCCAGCCTTTGGAGCGAAGACTGACACGGCAAGACACAAACAATCGGGATGGAGGTTGAGCGCATCGGATGAAAGGAACATCAACCCCTTGTTTTGGATCCGAAAGCTGGTCTCACTCTCACAGCCGAGACGAAAGCCGGACATGAAAGAACTATTTGTGACGACGGCAGGTGAAGTAAAGCCAGCTTCACGGACAATGATAGGTGGTTGGATCAAGTCAATCCTAAGAGAGGCTGGAGTGGAATCAACGCCAGGAAGTGTTCGTTCTGCTGTGGCTTCGTTGAATTGGCTGGAAAACTACCCGATAGAGGAGATCTTGTCAAGGGGAAACTGGCAGAGTGAAATCACCTTCCGAAAATTCTACCAAAGAGAGATAGTAGATAAGCCCAAGCAACAATGCCCCCAGAGCTCATTAGCGCCTCTCTTTACGCCAATATAGGCAGTCACATATAACTTCGAACCACTACGTCACCAGGTGATAACAAACAGATCTCTCATAATGGATTCCAGGCGTCGAGACGGAACACAAAATAAAAGAATTTTACCTTCCATTAAAATTCCTATTTTGTTTCCCTCGACGCCTGGAATCCAGGTAATCCCTACCTGGTGCATTATGAGTCATATGAAAGAAAAACCGTTGCGCGACGCAACCGGAAACAGGGATACCAGCGGGAGTAAATTGTCGCAAACAGGGAATCAGAGGGGGGTAGGAACGCGTGAATAAGTGCCGAAACAGCAGGCTGTTCTCTCATAATGGATTCCAGGCGTCGAGGGAAACAAAATAGGAATTTTAATGGAAGGTAAAATTCTTTTATTTTTTGGTAGAGTTTCATAAAAATAATTTCATTATCGCTCAGATAAGTTAAAGAGTAGGTACTTTAATCAAATCATTTCAATTCTTATATATATTTTTGAATGAAAACAATCTTTTCCTGTTATTTTGAATCAATCAATTAATAAAAAAACCCATTAATATTACATATTTTTTCCTTTAAGTACCAACCGATATATCAGTTCCATTTTGTCGTATCGTCAGTTTACGTCGCAATGTCGCAGATATATGTCGTCTCGTCAATTTTTATCAAACTTTTAATATAAAAATTATAATAAACGGTACCAGGTATATCTAATTTTTCTCTTGCAAATGACGTAATAAAAAAATAGATTATTAACATTAACTCGGAAAAGAATAATATTGTTTCCTGTAGTTATAAAATTGATTTCAAACATTGAATGCGTTTTTCTCAAAACTGTTGTTTTGACCTTACGACAAGATAGAACTGGGGTGACGAAGTAATTATTGAAATCTGTATATTGAGAAACCAAAAACTGCAACTGCTTAGCGATTATTGTTGATTTTTACATGATTTTAACCATCACAAAAAGTGTCTAAAAAACAACAATTGTGCGCGAAATTGCGCGGCAGACAGGGTACATTCCGCGTTAAGTATAGTCGCATCCGACTGGTTAACTAATAGGTTGGGTTAGTAACTAACCTAATGGGTTAGTAATGTTTGAAAATATACTTTCGCTGTAACACGCATATATATATATATATATATATATATTTCAGAAATCATATTTACAAACATATCATATGAACAAGTGCTTATGCTGCTGCTATGATTGTCTGTTTTTAATATTTACTGACAAAAACATTATTGTAACACGTTTTCTTACAGCTTGTGCTCTAGCTGATGTTTTGAAAATGCGAGTGATTATTAAATGACTGTACCAACATGCTTTGAGAAAGATGTGCTAACGATAAATTGTTGGATAAGCAATTGCTTATTAGTAAATTCAATTATAGTCAAAGAATGGTAATGTTGTATTCAACTCTATAAAGTAAAATGGAATATCAAATATTACCTATTTCAAGACACATGCTAAAAAGTTTTAGTGTATAAATTATTCCAATGTAATTAATTGAAATAATAGTAATTTTATATAATTTTG
This sequence comes from Agrypnia vestita, assembly GCA_016648135.1. Classification (NCBI taxonomy): domain Eukaryota; kingdom Metazoa; phylum Arthropoda; class Insecta; order Trichoptera; family Phryganeidae; genus Agrypnia; species Agrypnia vestita. Next base: position 2,547 of record JADDOH010000866.1, read on the forward strand.
TTTTATAACGTGTAATTCCCCTTATTCGTAGGATGCTAAGGTAGCTATATTAGTGACCACTGCTAATCTGTGCACAAACACATTTGGAGATAGGGCGTAACCTAATCCAATATACGACCAATTAGCTTCAGTTGCCTCCCGAATTTTGAAAAACCATCTTCTGGTAGGCGTGTGTGGCTGAAATTTTATGTAATAGCGGTAAAGATATGCTTTTTATGCTTTATTGCTATCCTGAGAATAAGGGGAATGATTCCCTCCTACGTAAAGCCTAATGAAAAATATGTAGTCATTTTTAGATGTTCTAATGTTTTGCATATATTTATTACATTTTTTTTGTAAATGGCAGGTTTTCTAAGAATTATATTGTGATCTATAATATTCAATTGTACATCATTTTTTTTAAAACTTTTCTAATTTTTAAAAGAATTAAAGACATATGATAAAGACAATCAACTCAAAATGACTCACTTATTATTCACAATACTTTACGTAGGGGAGGTCCATGAATAGGTTAGACTATGTAGATACTGCATAATGTGATATATTTTAGGAGAATTCATGAAAGTACACAAGAACATCTAATTAGTTGGTAGTTAGTACAGTTGATTCTACTTAATTGGGCAGCCGGATAATCAGAGCGGCTGCTTATTTGCGCTTGATTTCAAAGAACAGAAACCAAACTGGAAACCAAGGAACTAACAGTTATATGCATCGCTTAATTGGTACAGTATACTCTGATTGATGGAAAAATATAAAAATTCCTACTATGGTGAATTTTACCCATAATGCTGATGAAATCGGCCTCTATTATTATGCTGTACCAGACGGACGTGTTAATCTTGGATACTTGGGACTCCCTCTGAATTGGGCTGAATGTCCCGGTACCTATGTGTTCCAATTACCAATTACATAGAATGAATTGTGTGTGCATGGATATTGTATTCAATTTCTTAATACATAAACATCACCTTTTATTGTTTGACCTATTATCACATCATTATTTCAATAAGCTTCAACATCGTCATCACTCTACAACCTCTCAAAAAAATTTCTGCATTAACTTCTTTTAAGATTAAGATTTCTAACATAGATATGTCGATGGTCCCTACTTATGTAGTCGAATCTGCAAAAAATGGCTTTTCATTTTACTTTCCTAAACCATCCAAATTACTCTATATTTTCAGACAACGTTAAAAAAAGGTGAGCACTTGTTTCAAAAAAAGCAAATATAAATTAAAATTATTTTTTTTAACATTATCTGATAAAATAGAGTAAATTGGATAGTTGGAGATAATAAAATGAAAAATATTTTTTTGCATATTGGACTATGTACATAGGGACCTTGTATTCTCCCTAGCTTCATTCAAACTTACTGTCGTCGTCGACTGTTGGGGTCAACTCTCCTCAACGTCACCCAAACAGTGCTTCTGCGTCTGACCATCCCTTTACACCACCCATGAATTTTTTATTCTTCCTCTGGATGTAATTTGGGGAAGATCCATCTGGGAGATCATCTTTCCTTCATCTTGCTATTGATGTCTGCGTCGCCCAGGCTTCCACGAATGCGTGAACTATTTATTTTGTCCCTTAGGGGCACTCCACACGACCATTTCTGTTGTTTCTAGCTGCCAAGTAGGTAGCTGGAAACAACAGAAATGGTCATGTGGAGTGCCCCTAAGGGTGTAAGTGCTGTATATAGTCCAGCATTCGGAGCCATAGAGGAAGGTGGGTCTGACAATTGTCTGGTACAATTTCATAGGACTCCCGTCATGGATTTAAACTTCATTTATTCATGTCGGTCGGATGGCTATAGTGCAATACATCGGTCCTAGGGCATAGGGACCATCAGTGTCTTTGTCATTTTAAATCCACCTAGCTAGCCCTCCCAGACCCCTGCACCCTGTTGGTCTTGTTCAATTCAGTTTCATCACAATATAAAAAGCCTATAACAACTATTATAACAAATTTTGTTTATCAACATTTTTATTGTTGTTTATCAACATGGCAGAAATATAGCACTGTAAAAATGAAAATAAAATATCTCTACCTTTGCCTGGCTAGATCATTTATAGCATGAAGATAAACATGAATAATAGGTGCCTGAAAATGGGTGAAAAGAATGCGTATGTATGTAATATGGATAAATAAATGTGAATAGGTAGTTAAATAATATTAAATTACATAATTTAAAGTTTATTTCCCGGTGAGGCTTATTTGCTTTTTGTTGATCTAAATAATATTTACATGTCATGGAATATGCTGATTGTAAATACTCTGAGAAAATGTAAATGTACCTATGTATTTAAATTTATAGAAGTGGTCTCATTTAGTATAATAAATCCTTTTTAAAAAAGTCTTTTTTCTTAAATGTACCTTCCTGTTCATGGATATTTTTTGGTTTACACAATATCAATACAATTAAATGTAAGTAAATATAAAACACAACTAAATAATTTTAAAACTATGGTTTTTAAAAGTTTAAATATTTTTGAGGCTTTATACAGTTTTTTTTTTTTTTCAAGTTTTATTATGGACTACGAAACCTGATGACATTAGAAATGGAGCTAATAAAATTTAACATGTTTGTCATTAAAAGTTGAGCAAATAAATAATTTTTAATGTAACTATAAGTGGTGAAACTAAAGTGATGGTCAAACAGTTATTTTAGTCGGTTATACATATGTAGTAATAATAATAACAGTACCATGGTTTTGAGATAGAACTGTTGAATTTGTGAAAGCCTCCATGGTCTCACTGGAAAGTGATTAGAGAGTTTCCAAATCTGGGCCTGCCGTGTGGAGCAGGGAAGAGATGGGAGCCACGGGGCTTACGATTGTCGTTGTCGTTGGCAGGTTTAAGGATCCTTTATTACATTCACCATTTCTTCCATCACCTTCTTACAGCCTCAACAGGGTACACAACATTCATACTGTGGTGTACATGAGCACTGTTCACATTGCACCACGAGCACACCAGTACATCAAGCTAAAAAGAGAACAATAAAGACATTAGCAATTTCACAAGAATGATTGGTTGTCTCACATGAAAAAAATAAAATTTTTGCACTATTTCTTATTGTCTTTGAATCCATACACTAATGTATTGACACGTTTTTATATTTCGTGATTTTTTTAAGTATTTATTTATTTTCTGTTCTTTTTACAAAAATTAATATCTGTACCTATAAAACTCAATGTCTGTCTGTCTGTCTATCTGTCTGTTCTCTATACAAATCTATACCGTTCATCCGATTAAATTCAAACTTTGCATACTTACGCCGGCCGCACACTGCATGTGTTTTCGTACGAAATTGAGTAGTACGTATACGTACGAATACGCAAGTACATTCCTGACCTTCGAAGTAGTACTGAAGATCGCACACTGTACACGATTTAGTAATGCGTGTACGCACGTATAGATGCGACGTCCGACACGATCCGGATTTGTTTGGAAATTTTTGCGATTTCGTACGATGGATATCGAAAATTTTGTCAATTTGACACATGACCACAAATGTTTGTGGGGATCAAAGTGATTTAATTACGATACCATCAACGCAGATCATGACGGAGAATCTCTAAAGAACTAAAAAATACCTGTAACTTAAATAATTTGGTTTAATGAAGGTGAGGTATAATTATGTACTTCGAACAAAAAAACTTTTAAATATTTCTCCGACGTTATGAGCTCTCGTTGCACTTCGATTCTCCCCAGCATTTGTGAATCTATTAGATAGATAATCATAAAATTTGTCATTATTTAAGTCTGCCATAACAGAGTTTTCCATAAGATACAGATTATTCATTTGGCACAAACGTCATTGGAGAAATTCGCAAAGTAACTGATCGTGACAACGCAAGATGCAATCAATGTGCGCGCTCCAATACGTATGAAAGTAGTCGTATGAATACGTTCGTAATAATTCGTATCCAAAGTGCGGCCGGCCTTATGCTTTAGGACCCGGCGGGTGACATAGGCGACATTTCCCTCCCTATTCTTTTACCCCTTCCCCTCCACCTGATATATTTTTGATGCAAATCTTTACCGTTTGACCGATCGGACTCAATATTTGGAAAATTATTCTTTAGGACTCGGCAGGTAACATTTCCCCCCTATTCTTTTAACCCTTCCCCTCCGCTGATATATTTTCGACGCAAATCTTTACCGTTCGACCGATCGGACTCAAAATTTGTAAACTTATTCTTTAGGATCCGGCGGGTAACAAAGGTGACATTTCTTCCCTCCCCTTTTACCTTTTCTCCTCCCCTTGATATATTTTCGATGCAAATCTATACCGTTCGAATCAAAGTTTTGTTTTACCCCACAAATTTATTTTCAACTTAACCCGTGCAACGCCAGGTATGAACAGCTAATCATTTAATATTTCAAATATGAAACAATTTATTTTACAAACTCTGTGAGAGTCAGAAGACTCGTGTATAGAGGAGTATTACAGGTACAAGGTATAAATATGCATTTTAAAACAGTTTCATGATTATATTATATCTAGTAAAAAGTTTGTATATATGTTTTTTGTTTCAATTTTAAAAAAAAGGGACGTTTGGGGGTGATTATTAAAGAATTTGATACCAAGGAAACTAAAATGATTATGAGTAGTGGTAAAATTAAGCTTTGGTGTGATAAGTGTACCTCTAAATCTTGCAGATCGAAAATCGCTTCTTTTGTTTAATGTATTTTTAATAAAATAAAAAATATTCAATATTCTATTTCTAAATTCAATTTCTAAATCTTTTAGAAATTTGGAATATTGAATATTTTTTGTATACATCTATTATTTTTGGTACTTTAAATTCTTCATATAATTAGGCACTTGCGAAGTAATTTTTTTCTTTAGAATTATTTTAATTATCATTTTTTGGGTAGTTTATAATTTTTATATAGTGATTTTATATGCCCAACTCCATCCAATAATACCATACTGTAATTGGGATTGAACAAAATCGTAACACAGTATTTTAAGATTTTTCATTGGTAGGATATTTAGGTCTCAATAGGCAATTTTTTTAATTTTGTTGGTAAGATCAATTTTTTTTTCCACCTAAGGTTATTGTCTATTATGATTGCAAGGTATTTAATAATATATTTTTCTTCAATTGATGAACAATTGTCATCGAAGTCTCTTTGAATACAGATACTGTTATGAATTATGCTACACTAATGACTTCAGATCAACGCTGTAATGCATTAAAATACTCAAATTTATGACTTTCTTCCTAACTCAACCACAATGCAATTACAATATTTTGAGTTTGTCTAAATTTTTCAGAACACACTACTGGATTTTGTGACAGGGACATCATTAATCAAGATATATTATAATTAATATATCTTCACAATGCATTTCATACTTCATATGAGTTATGTCGTCAAAGGAATAAAAAAACGAAAAATGCTGAATAAAACCACACCATTAACCAAAAAATTATATCCCTGACCCAGCGCACCAAAGCACCCACAGCAAAACTTGGCCGGCTTCAATACAAAAACAAAGCATAATATCCCACCGCAAAGTGTTTGCTTCTTTTGAATATTTTATGCATGTTCAGAAGCGTTAGGAGCCCTCTGAGTATTTTGTTCCACGGATCTACGCAACCAGATACATTATGATCCGGCAATTGCCGCCTTTGTCATTCTTTCTGAGAATCCATATTTGTGATCTATTTAGTCCCAGATCCTTGGGAAAGGTATAAACTGACTTGTCTGGTGGTCCTCTCGCTCCCACCGCACAATTCTCTTGGGACCGTATATTGCCCCGAAGTAGAGTCCATAATTAGTCTCCAGTTTTACACTTTTTGATTATTGAAGATGGGACTCAGGTCTCAAAAAGTTGTTCTTTGTAACATTCTCCTTGGTCAAATCTTTGTTTGCTCTAGTTGTTACCAGACTAACACTCCTGTACCTCCAGTCCTATAAGTGTATCTGCCGTCTTCCAAAGCAATTTTACGCCCTGTTAGGATGTGCCTTGTTATGCATACATTGGCACCGCACAGATCGCATAAGACATTCACACTCTTACTCCAGCGCTTCAGGTTGCTGGGGTCAGGGGACCTTTTCAGGTTCAGCTTTTTCCCATCTCAGACCCCTTTTGTTGGTGCTTGCACCTGTCGAGTATTTATTATGGAACTCCATTCGTGCTTTGAGCTCCATCACTTGAGAATTTCTGGAGATCGACATTCTGAGACATTTGAGTGTCTGGAGTTTTGCTCACCAAAAGATGGCGCTAGTTTCATATTGAAGTGATTTTGTACGCTAAGTAATATTAAGACTATGAAGTAGAAAATTATATTATATGAAAAAAAAAATTTTTTTTAGACCATGCTTATATTTTATGTACTAAAAAGTAAAAAATAAATTTTCGGTCAAAAAATGTTTGCCTCACTCTCCGCTTTCCCTTCATCAGCAATATAATTCTGTACAGTCCGTCAATAAAGTCTTGATCGTGGGTAAACTGAGAAACAAAAAATTATTTTACTGGCAATACTAGCGGTTCCGTCATTCTTGTCATTTTCTTGTGTTGTTTTGGGTTGAGGTTAATTTAAGAAGTGGTGGATTCTTTGTTTTTAATATTTTTTAACGTTGAAAGACTTTAAAAACAATAATATGAGTAAAAAAAAATTCGTAGTGGATCTAGGCGGATAATTTTTAGTGTGTATACGCATTGTTTGGCGGAGTCTGAAGCCGGAAAGCTATCATGTGACATCAATAATGTTTTCGAGCGAAGATCTCAAATGACTGGTAAGTACTGTGTTCATTATACTTTAAATTATTTTTTCTTGATTAATTTTAACATTTAAATGTATAACAAGTCTATTAGACTACATTCTAGGGTATTTAATTTGTTTCGAATGTATCTAATAAATGACAGATGACAGATTGTAGTGACGGTCAAGGAACAAAACACGGTAAGCGCCATTTAGGTTAGACGAAGCGTATCACTACTACGACATAATATTACTTTTCAATTTTCTCCTTTTTTCATATCTAATCTAAATATACTTAAAATACAAAAATATATTGCCGAACATTAGCATCAGCTCATTGGCAGTGTGATAAGTAGCTAAACTGAGTAACTCTGAAACTGATTCTAGAAAAATAAATTAATGTGTTGCTCATGAATTTCAATGTTTTTTTTTTCAGGCACATCCTGAGTTCTGTAAGAAGAATTGTCAAGGAGGGAAATACAACCCGAGGCAAATTTACAACACCGGGTAAACACAGGAAAGAGCGACCAAAAAAGAATTGGATGATTTTGACATCTGTGCCATAAGGCAAAAAGTGCATTTTTTATACAGTAAAAAAAGAGGTGCCCACTTTGAGAAGTTTGTTGCAAGTTGTACGGGGCGATTTAAATTTTGAAGGAAGCCATGAACTTTTGCGAAAAATTTTAATCAGCATAGGATTTTCATACAAAAAATGCTCTTCGAATAGAGCAGTATTAATGGAATAGAGCAGTAGTAATATTTTTTCTATACTGTGTTTTTTTAACTTAATGTTTTTATTAAATTCTTTTATATTACAATAATTATATCTCTTTTATTTTTCCCTTAATCAATTTATTTCATTTAATTATATTATATAAAATCACACCAGATGACATGACCTCAGTCGGATACAGACAGCCATACTAGTGTATGTTCTAATATTTATAATTTGCTGGAAGTTTTTTATGTCTGGAAGTAAAAATAAGTAAAGTATGTAACACTTTTGTGTCTTATAGGTTGATAAAAAATCATTTTAAAGGAACAAAAAAATAATTACGAAAAAATTTTCGCTTACAGTGTTTTACTTTAACACAGTCAATCTTTAAATAGTGTTACCATGTGAACGATAGCAGCGCCCTCAATTATTTGTCAAGACTTTCTTGACAGACTGTAATCTATCTATATATCTATACTGTAAGTTTAGTGCCAACCTTATTTGGAGAGTTAGACAAAGTTTTAGTAGTTTTTTGGGCCATAATTTGTTTTTTTAGTGATGCAACGAATGCTACTTTCACGAATACGAATTTCAAGCCTACTATTCGGCGAATACGAATACAAATAATTCAACAAAGTAATAAATAATACACCACTGTTCTTTTTTTACTAAGAGATTTAATGATTAAAATTTAGCACCGACAAATTTTTGTTCAAAAAGCACAACATTTTTTTTTCCGTTTGTACATTCCTAGCGGTCGAAATATAAAATAAAATTTAGATTTAATATGAAATTATTTCATAAGAGTTAACACTTTCACACTCAACAGAAATAAAATAGAACAAACAATACATATTACAAAACAAAAACTACATGACATGAATACCTAACCTTATTAATAACCCAACGAAACTAGATAAAAGAATTCATGTTATGCTATGAAACAAGTAACAAGTGACAACTTGAGAACTCAACAAATCCATTCATTCCATATTAGGGGAATCACCGATAATAGAGTGCCTAGGTGTGTTCAGATACACGGTGCATAGCCAAACCGTAATTTGCGTTGCATTTTTAATATTCGTGATGATATTCGGCGAATACGAATATTCGGCAAATACCTAGGTATTATTCGGCGAATACGAATATTCGTATTCGTTGCATCACTAGTTTTTTTTACTTTTTGTACTTAAGTGCTTGTAAATATATAAGAATTGTTCTCAAAAAAAATTTTCATTAACTGAATAAGTTCGCATTGATACAATATTTTTTGACAAAATACACATACCGAATATTTTTTTAATGTAAATTCTTATTAAATATCTATATAAATAAAAATATAGATGTTCGTTTGTACAAAATCGATAATCTCTGAAAGTTCTTCACCGATTGCTTTGAAATTTTGGCACAATGTTGCATTCAATTACGAGGATGTTTTTGTATACCTATTTTTTTCATATACCTACTATTAATTTATATAAATAAAAATGTAAATTTTCGATTGTCCAAAATCATAAATCTCCCAAAGTTCTTTTTGACACAACGTTGCATTCGAATTCGCACAAATTATTTGAAAAAAAAGGCGCAGGTACCTACCCCTTCAATATTAATAAATATTTAGATATAACATTTTTAGAATTAAAATTTTTTGATAACATTCAGTCTTCTTTCCTAAATAAAACTTTGAACCAATGAGAAAGTACAGCCAATCGTATCACGATATCTATACCTATAAAACCCAATGTCTCTCTGTCTGTCTTTCTGTCAGTCTGTCTGTCTGTTCTTTATACAAATCTACACCGTTTATCCGATTCTACTCAAATTTTGCATACTTATTCTTTAGGATATTTCCCCCCTCCTGTTCTACCCCTTCCCCTTCCCCTGATATATTTTCAACGCAAAACTGTACCGTTCGACCGATCGGACTCAAAATTTGCAAACTTATTTTTTAGAACTAGGTGGGTAATGCGGATGAAATTTCCTCTTCCTCCTCTAACCCATCTCCTCCCCCAGATATATTTTCTGTACAAATCTACACCGCGTGACCAATTGGACCCAAATTTTGCATACATATTCCTGACGGAAAAAATAGGCCACATTTCTTCCCTAGACATACTATCCATCCCAGCCTTTATTAAATGAAAACAAGGTCTTAATTAAAGGCTTTGTAAAGCAATGAAACCTTTGTTTCTCCCCACAATTATTTTCTAAATTCATCCTTAACCCGTGCAACGCCGGGTAAGTGCAGCTAGTAATAAATAAAATCAGTACAGAAATATAGTTTTATTATAAAAATTGCTTATAAAATTCAATAAAAGTTACCAAAATTGCTTTATTATATTATAATGTAAAAGGTCGGTATTCAAATTTTCTTAGATGTAAATATATATATACATATAATTTTATTCGTTATTTCTATATTAGACATTGAACAGGCGGCCCTCGTAGCCCAGTGGGAATGATAGATATTGGCTTCTCATACTGAGTTGCCGGTTGTTTGATCAGTAATAAAAGTTTTAAAAAAACATGGATTTTTGCTTTTTCCACTAATCTAACAACTTGTATTCATACTTAGGCCCGGTTGTTTCAAATTCGATCAAAGTAAGCGTAGAGTTTAAACTGAAATTTTACGTTCTCCACCAATCAGACGATCCGTTTTCGTAAATCTATGCTTATATCGACCGCTTACTTTGATCGAACTTGAAACAACCGGGCCTTAGTTAACTTGAAAAATGTTTTACTAAATTACAAATTACTGAATAAAAATAATATGTAATTTACAAAGCTATTTATTAAATAAGCTTAATAAATAAATAAATAAATAACCAATAAAAATTAGTCATTTTGGCAGAAAAAAACTGCATACATGAATTCATTGAATGCTTTTAAAACATAGATATCTGAGAGTTGAAAGCCTGTCAGTAAAGATACAGTGATAATAGGGATATCATTCATCACCCAATTCTGACAATTTTGCAATGTAGTCATTTTCGAGGTTTGCTTGTTTACGAAATTTCTAAAACCAGTGTGGAACTGAATACACCTTAGTTGATCTTTCTAAAATTGCCGTATTGACATTTCTTGCTCCGACATAAAACAGTACAGAAACAAGCATTCTTTAATCTTTTGTTTACATCATAATCTATGTTTGGTTAAATTTAATCAATTAAAATATAATACAACGCATTGAATTTAACTAACACCACAACTGAATAACCCGCCACCCTAAATCCCGGGAATTTACGATTATTTTTTTTTATTATGGCCTTCACCAAATGGGTGTTATTAGCCATTACAAGTATACATTTATAAAATTAAAAGTTTAATGAACCCGACCGTAACCAACACCAATCTACATAACCCATAGACGTACTATAAATAAGTCTATGACTGGACATAACTTGCTTTATATAGTCCGTCCAACTTATCTGGAGAATAAAGGAGGGCGTCCCAATCGTTGTGGTACTGCCCATAGTCTAAAAATTATCTCATTTGTAGGGAATTTTGTGCAAATTCGTTTTTTCTTAAACAAGTTATTAAGCAGTATACGACGCGATAAAAAACAAAAAATGTAAACTGACGTACAAACAAATTTATCAAAATATACATTCGTAAAATACACAACGTCACAAAATGGCGTTTTTTCAAAATCAAAGAAAAATACAATTTTCAGGAAAAAAAACAAACAATAATAATTCTTTTAGGCCGGCGCCACATTACGCAGATCTTCCGCCGCGTTTTTTCCGTTGCGCCAAATCGGCAAAGCAAATAGATCGACCGATCATCCGCGTAGTGTGTTTAATAAGCGCATATTGTATGGAAAGAAATATAGCGATGTTCCACGACAGAAGAGACGCGGCGGAAGATCCGCGCAGTGTGGCGCCGGTTTTATTTGGTGTCTCATACCTAATGATCATGACCACCATGTTTAACTCAGTAACACCTAAGGATATCAATCGGTTTAGGGCCGTTGTATCAACTTGGTTAATAGTAATCTTTCGTTCAAAGCATAGATATTTTGCATTTTCCACCGATCAAACAACTCGCTCTCGTAAAAATCTATGTTTTAAATGAACTATTGCTATAAAGTAAGTTGATGCAACCAGTCTTTAATGTGCATAAATAAAAAAGTTTATTTTTGAAAAAAGATGTTTATACAAATGAACTCGATAATGAATTATGTAATAAAAATTATAAATAATGAAAATTCTGGGTAAAAAATTTATCGAATAAAATATGTTCTAAAACTTTTCTCATCTTACGGCTTCTAATTCAATTTTTCCACTTATCCTTGTTATTTTTTTTCCGGGTGTAGATATTTTAATGCCCATTTCCACGGCCACTTTACCTTCTTTAACTATTTTGTAAATTGCCGATTCAGAAATACCTGAAGAAATTGTATAATAGTAAAATAAAAAACTAAGTATGGGAAAATCATTATAACTGCATGGCAGCACTAACCTGAAGTGGCGGCAATAAGTCTATGAACAAAATCAAACGGTATAATTGGGGCTTTTAGACGTTGTTCCTCTTCAAAAAACGTGTGCATTTTCAAGATTATTTCCCAAACACCGCTTTTAATGGTTTTTGGCATGGTGACAATCTAAAATTTTCTTAAAAAACTATCGAAACAGTCTTGAACCCCTCTGTAAACAAAGTCTGTCAATGGTCTGTCAGCTGTAGACAATCCAATATGGCGTCGTTAGTTCCAAATTTGGCCATTCTTCAGATAAGTTAGACGGACTATATCTCTTTTCTATGAACCCGACCACAGAATACAGACCAAATTTGAAAATTTTGCGAAAACAACATTAATACCACTACAATAATTGTTAAAATAGTAGGTAAGGATAGGTACTAACTAAAGGTAACTGCCGAAAAATGAAATTTAAAAAAAAAACCAAACACGAATTGACGCCAACATAATGGAATCGAAACTTTATGGATAGAGTGCGCAAGCCCTGAACCCGACCCACAATATCGTATCAAAAAGAGACATCTATCGTCGTTAAATATTGTCAACACTATGCCTGACTTTGGATATTGTAGGTTCCTGTAACCTTAAAATGGCTCGTGGGAAGAGATCGACGCGGGAGCGCAAATTGTTAAAAAATTTAAAAGAAAATGTTATTTTCTTAAATATTTATTACGAAAGAGTAATAAAGTCATTAAGGTAAGTTTAAAAATGTTTGTACGTTTGGATATATTTCATAAAAATATTAGCAATAAGGAAAACATAAATGATTCATGAAAACATGTCCTAACATGTTCCTTTTATCTAACCCGATGCATGTTGCGAGACGTTTCTATTGGGCAGTGTAAACGTAAACTCATCACTGAACATACATACATATTCAAACCTAGTTGGTCGATTGGAATATAAATATTATGACATGCAAAAGTAATTTAAACTTCTGAGAATGTCAAAGTTAGTCAATCTCCGAGGGTCTTGTACCATTACAAACTTTTTGGATAAAATTCAGTTTAAACGGACTATAGGTACCTTCGCATATTGTAATTGAGCTGTATGTATCTATAGTAAAACCTAAAATGAGTGAATTTATAGATCTCAAGAGAGCCATTCACTTTTGTGGTGTCAGTGCACAGAAATATGATGTTCAGTTCTCAATTCCACAAAAATATAAACGTATCAGGGGGTAAGTAATTTATTTTTTTGATTCCCTGTAGCTATTGTTTTATTTTCAAGGATTTAGAAAAATATCACGTAATGTGTAACTAATTTATTATTATTTGAATTTAGAGTAGGATTGCGTAGATTAATATAATTAAGGTTTTTATCCGGTTTTGATTATTTTATTTAGTAATGTATTTGTTTACAATTGTCATTTTTTATTTAAATTTCGCAAGGTTCAAAACATTATTGTCTTGATAATTTGTTTTCGTGTGTACATAGTAATCAGTAATTTTATTTCTTAGTCAAAATATGATGATACAAAAACAGTAAATATTTTTCCTTGCATATTTTCTAATAATTATTTGCATATTTAAAATAAAATAACATTTTGTTTGACACTTCTTTATTAAATAAACATCAACTACTTTCAACTCCAAGCTGAGCCTTCATCAGGGTTGAATATATACTGTTTATTTGTATTTATTAACTTACTTGTTTCTCGTATTCTACAGAACTTATTTGTATTTCAAATGAATTTGGGTAGGTATGGTGTGAGAAAATCTAAGTATATTTGTTTCGTTTTTTTAATGCTTCAGCCGTGGTATAGAGTGATGTAGGTACGTGTTTGAATTACATTTTATTTTTAAAAAGATATTAATTACTACTGGAAATGCTTAGCGTATTTTGAATTAAATTTTGCCTATCATATAAATATATATTTATTTAGTTCCACGTTTTATGTTATATGGGTTAATACATGATTTACATTAAAAAAACGTATTGCAGTAGGTAGGTACATAATCATTAGTCATTTAAAGTTTTTCATTAGTAAACTTTTATACTCATGTTTAAACTCTTTTATATTTGCCGTATTTTGTATTGTTTTTGTTAGGCTGTCAAAGATTTTAAGTCCTTTGTACATCAATCAATTTGTAAAGTGTTTTCTTTTTCTTCAGAAGACTTATACCTGCTGTCGCCGGCTATATTGTTACATGAATGAAAATCCTTATTAAATTTCACAGTATTTGGGTAATAATCCATGTCTGATTTAAAAAATTTGTACCAAAACATTGTATTTTATTATTTGAATTACTGATTCTAATTTTATGTCATTTAGTATTTTTGTTCTACTATTATATTTCAATATTATGCGTATTGCTTTGTTTGTACCTACTATGTGTAGCTTCTTAAGCATTTTTTCGTTGCTTATATATAATATGCTGGTCATAACTAGTAGTGTAGGTATATCACGCATAGGTAAATTTGAAAGGGAATTTATAAGTTACGTTGAATCGAAGTTTCAAACATTTTATTGTGCAAACGATTTTTATTTTATGAAACCGTCCTATGTAATTCTTTCGTGTTAGTTATTGGACAAGGTTTAAACGTTAATATTATAATATTGTTTATATTTACGTTCTTTCTCAATGTTTTTTAATTTTCGCGGTTTTCGTTGAATAGATCTCTACTTTATCAGACGGTATATAATTTCACGCTAGATGGCACTATTGCTGTTGATAATTTCAATTGATAACGGCATTCTCGCAACCTCCACGGGTCTCATGTTGGTAGCACTGCTCAGTGAGCATTCGTGCGGACTGTTTACAACCGCGTCGCGTAAAATATGCATTGTGTGATGGTGATATGATTTGCAATTTGCTCTAATCGTAGTGATTTGGTTATCACAAGTTTAATAAAAAATCAAGTGTTTTCCAAATACAAGCAAATCGTCGCAAGTTCTGTGAAACGCCCTCCTTTATTGTGAAGTGTCCAAATGTATAACAAAAACATGGAGCACAGATCTTTTATATTATTTAATAACGAGTCGAAAACGTGTTTGCCTGTGCCGTTTGTACTTTGAAAAGTATTGTGAATGTTTCAGTTTTAGTTGTGTGCATCAAGGACTTGAATCATAGGGTCCTCTGTAGGAAATACGGACGCTAAAATGGTTGTGAAGCGGTGAGTATTTTTCCTTGCAGCTAATGAACGTGTAATCTATGCGGTACATGCATATTCCTCTTATCAAAATTGGTGGTTTTGACACGGGTGAATAATATTCCGATGTACAGGGGAAATGTTTACAAACAGGTTTCATCTAAATGCGAATGCTTATCAGTGTCGTGTTTATGTCTTACATCACGTCTACCGTCTGCCACATCTGTTTCTTTGAAAATATCAGCATTTTGTAACCCTAACTGCGACGTTGAATGTGTCTCTAAATGTACGCGCATTTATTATTATGATACTCAGGATCTCCGCTTGTGATACAGCAATGGTTACAATGAAAGCTTTTGTATCCACTTCAGATGATATTATTTACCACTGCAGATGAGGTTCCTTTGTTTATGTTTGTCCCCATACTTACATTCGGTATTGATTTGTTTCGTAACAGAAACAGCTGCTTTTATTCGTTTACCCATACATTGTCATTATATTTTGATTCTGATTATTTGCTGCAAGATTTCCTTTACTTAAATTCGATCGCTCAAAACATCAAATAAATGTTAAATTTTTGTGTGTGTTTGTGTACTTACAATGTTGTCACTTAAAGTCAAAAACGGATAGATATATTTTCCGAGAAATTTGGTATCTACCTGGACCTGTCTATTGCAAAAGCGGTTCCAGACCTTACTTTTTCTACAGTTCCAGATTTCAATTTTAAATCACGACGAAAATATTTACATAATAAATATTCTGAATAGGGCCAAATATTAATATTGTTAATGCCAAATACTCAGTACAATGAGCAAATTGTATCAGATATATAGGTAGGTACCTGGTAATAAATACTTCATAATAATGAGATTTTATCTATCTAGTACCTACTTACTTATCTGGCGCCGGTAAGGAGTAATAACGTTTTATAACAAAATTTTAATGCGGTTTTAGTGATAATCGACGTAGTTCAGGATCCTATCCTAGTTTTTTTTTAGTAACGTAACAATAAAGATTTATATTAAAACTAAATATATCATTAATTTAGTAAATATATTATGTATTTATATAATAGTCAGTAGGCATTTAAAGTTTCTTTTACACATAGTAAAATATTAATAATACAAAATAAAGTACATCTGTGAAAACCTATCAGTAAAATGAAGACAACTTATAACCTTCTGGTTAGAGTTTTTCGGGATATTCTGCAATATTTAAACAACATTTCCGTCTGATATTTCGATAGATCCCATTGCAGCGTTCATCATTAGGCCTGGTCTGTGAAATTTTTCCTTAAAAACTAATGTTGCTATAAAAATTATCATCTGGTTTCATACGAGGAACGACAGTTATCATTCCGGATTTCTTTTATTTGAATTAACTATTATAAAATATATTATCTGGAGGAGTAGGCAGATATGATAGAACGTCACAGCGTATGTCCTGGCACACCAATCTAGATGCAAACTCATTGGTTGCTGAACCTTAACACTAGAAGCGCCGCCGTTCCATTTTTGTCCCATCCGCAAGTTTGATCGTCTATAACTTTTTTGTTTTTTTATTTAGGTCGGTGAAACTTTTAAACTTTTAGTAATTTTATGTATTTATATAATTTTAAATGGTTTCAATTTTATAACAAGAATAGTTTATTAAAAGAAATAAGATATACCTAGAAGTGCCGCTTGTCTCTTTTTTGTACCGTCATTGTTTCGACGTAGACAAAGAAAATTATGTAATAAATGCGTTTCCTTACCTTGGAAAAGATGATTATAGACCAAATAATGAGCGTTTAGGTGATGGGTTGTGAAGAAATTGATGGAGCGTACAATCAATAAGGGCAGAAATGTTACTTGTGACAACTTAACTTCATTTTTGTTAGCGGAATATTTGAAGTCCAAAAATACTAGTATCGTAGGCACAATCAGTAGAGCTCGCAGAGAAATACCCGTATCCGTGAAGACCGCAAAAGAAGATTTATACAGTACGTTTGTGCTTCATTGACCGTTTATCAGGCTAAATCTAATAAAAATGTTCTAATGCTCAGCACTATGCATTACAATATAACAATACTCTAGTTCAAAGAAATAACCTGAGACGATATTATATGGAGTAGACGTCGTAGATCAAATGACTCGTAAATATACAGTAAAGGCAGCTTCAAGACGTTGGCCAGATCATACATTTTATAATTTGTTAGATTTAGCGGGTATAAATGCGTGGGTGTTGTATAAAATAATCAACAACAGCAAAATTAATCGCAGAGACTTTTTGTTGCAATTGGGAGAAAATTATATGTCTAGTAGAAAAACAACCATTCCGAGCGATTTCGTACGCGAGAGAAAAGATAAACGAACAAGGTGTCAGGTCAAGTCAAAATGCTCAAATAATAAGTTCTATGAGAAGTGCCACCTGTGAAAAAAAACTGTCTGCAATAAATGCACAGGTAAAGAATATTATTTATGCGTTAATTGCTCTACACATAATGATAACTAGTTTATAAATATTTGATAATTTGTTACAGTTACTATTACTATGCGAGTAGCGATGATTTTGATACTAAACCAAAAAACATTAATATAATAATAATAATAAGTTTTTTTATTCATTTTTTTAGACTTGTGTTAACACCACGACTGCCTAGCTAGTAAAGTATAACATTAGACTTTTAATTCATAATTTGTTACGTATTTGTTTTACAGACAATAAGGATTTGATTTAAGTTAATTGATAAACGTGTTTAAATACATTTTTAAATTTATTTTTATGTTATCACAAATTTATAACACATTTTTTATAAGTTTATAACGCCCCACTTGGTGACACCTGTTCTGGGGCAGTTATAATTAACAAATCACTGTAATAACAATATTATTGAAGAACAATATAAAAGAAAAATCTATACATATACAATAATTCTATATATTCAATAAAAGTAGTTTTAATCATAACTTTCATGTCTTATACCAATATCATTATAATAAATGGAATGGGACAAATATGTCCCCGACGGCGGTTCTAGGGGGGTCTTAATATTCAGCGCTTCTAGTGTTAAACAGAGCCTTCTTCCAATATTTGGTTTATTTGATTGTTACCATGTCTTTTTGTTACCCTTCGGAACAAAATAGTCAGTGAATACTATTTATATATAGTAATTATATTTATTTATACGGTACGACGACGACCATTAATCAAAAATAATATTTTTATTAGCAGGATTTTTGACGTGCAAATAGAATATACATATTTTCTAAAAGAAACAATAAATAAACGTCTCAAAATCGACAGCGTGTTTAAATATGCTTACATATTTACTGTATTCATTGCCAACTCTATGGAGCTCGAGCAATGGTGAGTGAATGTGATAGTTATTTCTTACATTGTAGTTGGGGTGTAAAAGCGAAGGCAGCAATATCCAAAAAAAAATTAATGGAGTCATCGAGGATTACTAATTTATAATGTACTGAATTCGAGATTTTAGAGGAAACATAACCTATATATTTATAGGAAAGATGATTTTGGAAGGAATAGATACATAAAATCTATAATTCAGTACATTTTAAATAAGTAATCCTCGGTGATTGCATTCAAAACTTTTTTTTAAAAATTTGCATGTTGTTGCCCTTGCTTTTATACCCCACATATTATAATACATAATTTTATTCCCCATTTTTGTAACTCATAATGTACTCGTGAACCTTTTTAGAATACGGATTCGTTTTCTTCTTCACATTGTGTGTTATTTTGACAATCGTCGAGCATATTGTAAATTTTTCGATTTTTGAGTGAATGGAAGCAATTTATTCTTAGTAATATATGTACGTCAATGACGGGACGTTTGGATGTTATTTTTATTACACATTATTTCGAAAGTCCCATGTGCCGTTGCGGTCAATTTCAAGGAAGGAAAGAGACAGAATGAGTAATTACTTTAGATGACCGCTGCACTCGTATTTTCCTAGGAAGGCGACGAGGAAAGTATCCCAACCTCGTGTCGGCTGTTTAGAAACTCTTGTTTCCGGTTGTTTTCGCTTCCGAGATAAAATTCGCAATTTATTTATTTATACTGCGCCGTAAAATATTGTTTAGCAATATAATATTATTTTATTGCTGACATTTCTTGATCACTTGCAAAGTAATTCGTTTTGAAATGCACGTACTACGATAATGCTCAATGCAGGGTTGTGCATAGAAAATGCGAATCTGGCAAAGTCCTCCAGAAAGCGTCTAACGTCCGGTGTAATGGCGATTTTGGTGCCTCCTTATTTTGGCACCCGGGGCAGATATCCTCCAACTGGCTCGGTGCAACCGTGTACAGGTCGATACTTTAGTCACTTCAAGAATGTGTTGTTATGTAGCGATACGCGTCAATGTGCGCGTTAGCGATATCTACGCGAGAAAGAGTTATACGATCGCTGCACGCTAGACGGTAATGCAGCAACACACTTGACGTCAGTTACGCATATTTATCGGTTATGTACACCGCGCACGGTGTGTTGTTTAAAATAAATGTAAATTTAGCACTTTAAAAAAAAAATTAAATAGAGATGTGAACACGGAATTCGTGTCACCTGCGAACTTTGGATCACGAGGCGTGAACCTAACCTAACCTAACCTAACCACAAGACCAACAAGCTACTCATTGATAATCATTGTATTATTTTTTTTTAACTTTCCCATATTTCTTGGAGGTTAAAGATTTCATTTACGTATATATAATAAAATATATTGTTCGCTTTGTACCATTTTTTTCTTCGCTTACTAGTTTCGGTTGATGAAGCGTATCGACAGAGGTATTATTATTAAGATGTGATTAACATTGTTTCATTGCCTCTGCATAAAATAATTAAAAGGTAAACTAGTCTATGTTTATTGTTATAATATAAAATATATACCTACTAACAACAGATTCGTCAGTGGCCGACTGTAATGCCACGAGTAAAACTTGACCTGAATGTAGAAGTCTTTATTTATTATACTTCTCGATTTTTAAATTGGCAATCATACGTTTGTCAAATGATTATAATTTTTAGTTTAATCCGGGTCAAAAGCCGCAACGATTCGTCATAAGGAAAATGTTTTAAAATTTATAATGTAGTTGATCAAATCGACAGTAAAATTGGGCTTGTGTTAATAATATTTTAAAATATAGTCAAATGCACGCCTCTCACTGCACGTAATTTTGAGTAATGCCACGAAGGTCACCACCATCATCATCAGACTGTCTGCCCAATGCTGGAAACGGGCTTCCATCAAGGATCTCCGATTCTGTCTTAAGGGGGAATACCTACCTACGAAGCGCGAAAACAGGCGATTTTTGTGAATTTGTTTAAGAAAACCTATATGAATTATGGTATTGGTATCATTTCTATATGAAAGTGCATACATTTAAGAACACGTAAATTTTTTTTATTAAAAAATATTCAACATTGGCGGAAAAGATTCTTGGGTTTTGTCGACTGCCGAAAAAAAAGGTCCTCCGCGGTGACCACTCCCATTTCACCTGTAATCATCAGAATAAAAAAGATTATCAAAATTGACACTATAATTTAGTCTTTGACGTAGGGGTTTTTGAAAATATAGATTTTTGACAGTATGGCAGGCGTTTGAATTTAAAATAGCCTTTTTTAGGGAAAATTCGGGTTTATTATGCCGATAAAAATAAAACTAAGTCACTTAAAAAAATCCTACGACAATGACTAATTATGTATAGAATAATCACTAGAAATTTCAAGTTGATCAGTTCAGTGTTTACCGAGATATTTTGGTCACCGATTTTCAAAACATGGTTTCAAATAAAACGTTTTTGTATAGCAATGAATAAATTGCGAAATTTCTCAACTTAAAATCATCGATTCCAGGTCCATAACATAAGTCCTCCACCTTGCTTAGAATTCCCACATCATCAAGCATTCTTTCCAAATATGATAGAAACAGGTCTAACGTTTCTGTTATGGAAGAGACCGATTGGCATCTACCTGCGTGTAACACGGCGCCGTGTGGTGCGGCGCGTAATCAACAAAGGGATGCCACTATTATCAGCTATAACATTGTTAATTTTTTTTTAAATTTTTGCTTGAAATCTTCACCAGACATTTTAAAGACCTCAAGCTGTAAGAAAATGCAAAAATTTAAAAACCGATTTTTTCAAAATGTCTAGGTAGGTATTCTCCCTTAAGCTCTTCTCATCGATCTATTGCCCGTCACTCTTCTTCTACATAACACTGTGAAGCCTTCACTCCAGGACAATCTTTTCCCATCTTTTACAAAGTTACAGGTTGTAATAGAGCTAGTCCACAGTACTTTATATGTGATTCCTGCCTAAATTGAAAGTAGAAAATGTTTTAACATCAACACCTTATTTATCAGTAGTTATGGAGATAAGCGACTTAAAAAATTGCATTTTTCTAAAAATATTTGAGACTTATTTTGTAAAATGTTGGACTATCGTAAAACTAACTAAAATGGAATATTACAAATTCATCTCCTTTGATCTCACGTTCCCTCGGACCACAACGCAGGCACAGTATAATAAATACATACAGTATGTTATCTTGGCAGTGTCCTTGAAATAAATACCTACGGCCGCTTGGTACTTAAACTTGGTTAAAAACGTACCAGGGCTGCTTATTGACTGACTCTTTATGGTTTGGGGTGCCATAAATTGACCTAAATGTATGCGTGGGAGCATCTCACACTGCTTGCGTCCGTACGTTACTGCAGCCCTGCGGCGACTGAGCAGTTCGAAGTATACCGAGATTTCGAAGGGCGTCGTTTCGGCTGTTTGTATGAAGATATAATACTGTATGCTTTACTATACTGTGACGCAGGGTTCGCAGGGTCTAGTAACGGCGAACCAGTTGCTTTCTGCTGGTGTGAAATAAACAAAATACCCACCCCCATAACTACCCTTTTATAACAACCCCAACGATCGTATAAATTGTTTTCTTAATTTTTTTCTATCAATATATTTTTATTGAAAAAAACATGGAGTTCAACAAACTAAACACAAAAACTATAAATAAAAAATATATCAATGCATTGAAAAAATGCATATTTTATGCATATTAAAAATCAAGCATGAGGGCGACCGGGTGAAACCTGCTGCTACCGTTAAATGTAATAAATTTCATAAGTGGGCCACATGTCTTAAAACTGATAACCGCATCTGAGAAAGTGCAATTATGTGAGTGAAGTGAAATATGTATTTATCGGGATTGTTTTGGTGCAGTCTATTTCATACAGGTGATCGTTTGTTAACCAGAACTTCCGAACCACTTTGGGGATCAACATTCAACACAAAGCAGCAAATAGAAATTCATTTCCGAAATCACGTATTTTTCCATTTCCAAAATAAAAACGTTGCTATGTGAAAACGTGCTTTTCTAATAATATAGCATTATACGAATATCTACTTACGTGTTTAATGTACTGTTGCTAATGAAGGAGTAATTTACAGAAAATTGATTTAATTACCGTCTGTGACTTAGCAGAAAATGCTCAAACTCACTGATTTCCGTAATTATAAATGATTCGAAGTGAGTGTATATGATGTAATCATAGTTGAGTAAGTAATAATAATGAGCAAATTGAAGAGATATTTTTAGTTTTTTAATTTGATAATGGGTTTTGCGAGTTTTTCATATTTCCATACATAAAATTACATTTTTATTGTTGACAGTCTTCGATACCTTCGCTATATCTTGGCAAGCGCACTAACTGATCAATAGAATAACATATGCAAATAATCAGTTTTCAGGAAGGCATTGAAATGGGATATTTGCATTTTATTAATTAACAGTTTATTCCTTAATTTTAACTGATTATTAATTATATCGAGTTCTAAAGGATTTTTTGAATTTCCATCGTGTAAAGTATTAACCAAAATAAATGATCTCACCTAAGGTCTCTATTGTTTATATGTAAATTTTCAATACAGCTATCTTTTTTAAATATGCGACCTGCCTAAAAGTTGGTTAGGAAATTCTGAGTAGTTATTATTGCTAATGCATCTTCGCATCAGTTAGATTATAATATTTTATACTTTTTCCTTATCAATAATCTTTACATTGTTCTTTATCATGATTTTAAGGGTGTTTGATATTTAGGTGTGAAAGAACAAGCTTCAAATGCTCGGTTCTTTGTGATGAAGTCGCTCTGAATTTCTCGCTTCACGTGCCCGCCCCCCGACTGTAGTCTTATCTCGTGAACTGAAACAGTCTTAAAGGTCTATGCCCTGGAGAGGTAGCGTTACTGAACGTACCGTGATAGTTCAGTGCCTTTATTCATCCTTTGCCCGACAACACTTGCGTCGTACCTGCCAAGCATGTCGTTGTGTCGCAATACTTATGATCTTCCATTGTGTGAACCGGTGTGCCTTTTCTTTATTTTTTATTATATGAATCCACTTTGGGTAACACCAGAGATGGATGCGACATTCGTATTTTAATCCAATTTATTCATCTGTCTGAAAATTCTTTTCCCCACGTTCTGCATTTGTCTATTGCACATAAATATAATTCTGCACATTCCGCATCCCCGCGCCTTTCCAAAATTTTAATATACAGGGTGTCTCATAGCTAGTAGCAATCCTTTACAGGTGGATTCTTGCCTTGATAATGAGTCGAAAATGCTCAAGCAATCATGACCTAATTGGTCGAATGAAATGATGGTGGTGGTTCTATAATTTCAATTACACCACCACCACCATCATTTCCCCCGTTCCAGAACACTGTCAAGTTAGTCCTATTTGCACAGCACAAGCACTTAGTTTAGTTTGAAAATAGAAAGAATATTGATACAGAATAGTAAGAATATTGATGTAGAAATGGTCTTGCACTCTTGGGGGTGCAATTTGTACGTTACATTTTTAATAATTCTCCACAAATTTAGATTACAATATGCACGTATTTCTAATATTTATATTTTTTTTTCACACAATACTTCTAATAAACTAATTCCGTAGAGTCCGTTCACTTTAGGAAAACCTCTTGCATTAGTGTGAATAACAGTCCGTTTACGAAATCTCGTAACATTCTTTTTTTGAGTAAATGACAGACGCAAAAAATAAATATAATTTTTATAATGTTCTAAGGTTTTTACGGCCGTTCAGAATTTTCTGTGTATAGTTTTCTGGGATATTCTGCCGTGTGACCTCTCTGGCCGACGTTTCGCATCAGCCATCATCAGCACATCAGCCCTGAAACGTCGGCCATACACGGCAGAAAACTATACACAGAAAATATTATATTAGTTTCTTAACCTAATAAATAAGCATAGGTACAAGTAATATAAAAAAACTTATTCCGTTTTCAAAATAAATATTATTTCAAAATTGTTATTAAATAATACAAAAACATTGAGCATATGCTTTTTTAAATAATATACCTACTCTAAATTAGATTTTTTTTAAATATTTCACTTTATTGAAAATTGAAACTATTAATTGAATCCACTACCTGCCATATCGCATATATCATTGGTATTAATCATTAATCCAGATATATTATTCTCTACGTAACACTGTCCGTCACCAACGCTACCAGAATGCTCCAATAATAATGTGATATAATATAACAATGAGGTATAAGAAGCAAAAAAAGCATAATTCTCTTTTTAATAATGTCCAGCACTAACGTTATCAAGACACTACTCTAGGTAGCGATGTTCTCTCAGCATTAACTGGCGGCCGAAATATATAACAAAAGCACTTTATTATTGATGGGTTATGTATAGCCAGTTTAAATAAATTACATGTAAGCAGGTACAATTGTCGTGATTTAAAAACCTTAAAATTAACTGTTTGTATCGGACTCCGAATCCTCATCTAAATTTGTATTTTTATTATTATTATTATTTTTAAATAGAGATGCGAACACGGAATGCGTGTCACATCAATATTCTCACTATTTTCAAACTAAGCTAAACGCTTGTGCTATGAAAATAGGACTAACTTGCTGGTCTGAAGTGAGGTTCGAACCAGCGACCTTTGGATCACGAGGCCAGAGTCCTAACCACAAGACCGACAAGCCACTCTATTAAATTACTATTAAATTGATTTAAGTATGTGGTCACAGTATCGTGATCTTGCAGTCACCGTATTTTTAAATAAAAAAAATATTAAACAGAGAAACGACCTATCCGCGTGACTGCCAGGGTGATACTGAATTGGCGAATGGGATAGCTTTAAAAAATGAATACCACTACACAATTTACGTGTTACAGAGGGTATTACTCACACTAATGCAACTGGCTTACCTTGATACTGAATTGGCGAATGGGATAGCTTTAAAAAATGAATACCACTCCACAATTTACATGTTACAGAGGGTATTACTCACACTAATGCAACTGGCTTACCTAAAGTGAATGGACTCTATCTTATCGCTTTATTATTACTGCTTCACATTTGCTTGGAAGACAGTCGATTCCGCCCGACATAAGGGCCTGGTCATCAAAATTTGAAGATCAACCATTTCCTAAACCTGTCGACTAAGCTGTCACTAGCTTTGTAACGTCCAAACCACTCTAGGCATGCTCTTTCGCTAATTGTTCCTTTGCCGAAAAAATCATCAAGCCCGCACTTTTTCGAAGTGCTACAGCATACTGTGCCGTATATGTCTGGTTTTCGATTTGCATTTTGATTTATAATGTTATGACATCATCATCCAAGTCCGTCCCTCTTGACTATTCTCCTCCATATTTCCCGGCATCCTGCAGATCTTCGCGCTGCCACCAGAGAAGTGCCTGGAGATTTTTCCACGAACCAACGAACCGGGAATCTTTTCTTCGAACCTTGACGTGGCCCACCGCAAGCTTCTCCAGGTTATCTTCTCTTATATGTGAGGGGGGCACACCACATACGCAGGGCCGTTTTATGAGCAATAGCTTCCATTTCGGCCCTGCACTTTCGCCACCCGGTTTGGAATTATTTTATTGCTAAATCGGTCATTCTCGCTGCGCTGCTGACACTCAGTTCAGTGTAAGCGGCGCGGCGAGGCGACCACAGAAAACCTCTGCACTATCTCTAGGTGCATGATGATGGAAAAGGCGTTATTTTAGGTTAGGTTTTAAGTACCATGTATATATACTTCAGGTAAAAAAATATTTACATCATTCATATTATGATTAGTGCCAAATATTAATAAGTATTGTTAATGCCGTATACTTAGGCTCTAGGTGCATGATGATGGAAGAAGCGTGATTTTTTTTAGCAATATCTTAAAAAAATTGGGGGATTCGTTTCAGACAATTGATGACAATATTGTGTATCTCGCTGTCCACGCAACATACGTTTCTAACACCACATCTTGAAGACTTCGGTCTGTCGTTTCTCTTATGACAAATAATATCAATTAAACCTTAAATTAAAAAAAAAAATATGCATCAACCACACAGTATAAAATTGTACAGATTCGAACTAAACCCCATATTTAGGTGAGGGGATTGTGCCGCAACGTAAGTAAGTCCTCCCTTGCAAGGCACATTTATAGTGCAGTTAAAGTATTCTTGCATAATTAAATCCCTTATTAAACAAAACGTATTTTTTACAATGGACTTTTTTAAAATTTTATAAATTTCGTTCCAACAGTCTTTTCAAGTAATAGGGTCCTTTTGTAACAAAGCGCGATTTATTTACCAAAATTTACTTTTTTAAGTGTGTTTAGTTTGACCTCATCCTAATTGTTTCAAAAATTTTAAGCTCGTAGTAATTTTTAAACCATTCAAACGTAGTGGAACAAGGTGTTGAACAACACCGTGTACAGAGAAATTTACGTTAGTTTATGTCTGTATATTTTGGTGGCCCGTGGCATCGACTTGATAATCAATTGTTGCTAAATTGTGTAAATACAGTCGAACTCAGTTATAATGAGCTCGGGTATAAGGAGATCTCGGCTATAGTGAGCAAAACTGTGAATTGATTTTGTTTTGCGCATATTCCCATACTGTCGTTCTCGGTTTTAAGGAGCGCGATTCCCGGATATACGGAGCAAATTTTAGAAACTCCGCATACATATTTGCTTGAGTTACGGAAAAAAAACAAATACGTACTCATAACAATGAACTTTGCTTTTGAAGCGGCTCGCACTTAATTAGGGTTCATTTTATGATGTACACAAAAATGAACCCTAATTAAGTGTGTCCGAAAATGCCACGTGCACAGGCAAACAATAGTTGTCGGCATTTCTTATCAAAGGGATGCCGAACTGAATGTTGAGAACTGTCATATAACTCCGATTACTGGGGGTGTTTCCAAAATATTTGAGGTGACAGTTTGTTTTATGCAGTTTACTGTATTAGCATTTGAAAGCCTAATAAGTTAAACGCGAATTGTTCTATCGGAAACATGTCCACTAACAAACGAAAGTGTCTCTCGGTTCGCGAAAAAGTCGAAATTATTCGTGAAATAGAACGCGGCACCAAAAATTCCGAAGTCTGTAAAAAGTTTTCACTATCGTCTTCTACAGTTTCATTGCTCTGGAAAATTAAGGACGTTTTTTTAGCTGCTCTTGAAAATAACATCACAGTCAAAAAAATTTAGAAAGTGAAATTTACCTATCCCGGATATAAGGAGTCCCGGCTATAAGGAGCAAATTTAGTCGGTCCCGTCGCGCTCCTTATAACCGAGTTCGACTGTATATATTTTTTCTATGGTCCTTAAAGTGACTCATATGTCATATAAAGATAATAATCAAGATAATGTATGATGAAATTTTCAAAAATTTAATGTGTAATATTTTCTTTAGTGCATATTTGCACGTCAATTCTGTTTTATTTTGAAATCAGGATACTCAACTATACCGAGGATACCGTTACTAGTACCGCGATTTTGTATTTAACCAAACACTATAAGGTTTAACCATGTATAAAATGCTGGGAATTATCATTCTCCAATGGCAGATTAACATTAAATATACAGCAATGAAAATCGTATTTAATCCTTTCTCTGCAAGGTCGAAAAGTAAGTAAGTAAGTAAAGTAGAAAGTTTAACATATATATATTTTTCATTTATTATAAACGCATGAAAACTTGAAATACTAGAACAATTGGACATAGTTAAGCGAAAAGGATCCAATCTACACAAAGTCATTTATAGGTTATAAGTTTTTAAGATATTCCTTCACTGGCATTGGTTTTAAAATTAATTGAAAGTATTATTTTGGATGTAGAATTAAATATTTTTTAATTGTTAATAGTATAGTTAATTTCGAGGTACATGTAAATTTATATGATTGTTTATGACGAAAAAAAATTAAGTATGTGGGTTGACACTTAAAAAAAATTTATAAACATTTGTTTTTTGCCTAGATCTTTTTTACAGACCGATAGAATCGATATTTTAGTATCAGTTCGGTGCATTTAAGTCGTTTTTGACCATGTTATGGATTGGATCCTTTTTGCATACGTCCAATTATTAAATATTATAGGACGCCTATTCCTAGGCGAGGATGTTATGGGGCTAATAAAAATGAAATTACTGTGAAATGGGAATAAATATTACCTGCTTGGTGCACGACGAATCTAGCCATTGCAATAATTTTCGTGTGGTCGGGTGGATCTGCAGTGAACCGGTCCTCTTTATCAAATTTCTCATATTTTTGTTTGTGTTTAAAGTGGTGTTTCCGATTTTCATGTTTGTATCTGGGCATGTAATCATATTTACGGAGATATGCTTCTGATTCATCAAAGTCATATTTTTTCGCATCAATAAAAAATGGAATTAAAAAGACCACAAATAAAAATAAATCTTTCGCAATCATTCTGAAGGCTGATATCTAAAATGATAAACATATGCATTGAGTTATGAAAAATTAAAACAGCAAGATGTTGGAGCCTTCCAAGCTGGCATTATAGTTTTAGGTGAAGTTTTCACCTGGTTCGCGAGCGAATGCATTTCTTTTTTTAACACTTCAACAGGCCAAGAGGCCCAATTACTGAAGTTGTTATATCACAAAAACACCTATTAAGCTTGAGTAAATGTATTGTGACCTCACCGGGAATCAAACACGGAACCCTCAAGTGGGTGCAGTAGTTTTAAAATGAAATTTTGTATGTAAACCAAATTGGAATTACTCTTATAACATTATTCTAGTACATTCTTAAACTACAAAATTTGCTACACTGCAAATATATTTATCTTATTTGTTGACCCCTTAAATCTAACTTTTTATCAAATCAAATCAAATTATATCAAAATTAAAAAGAAAACAGTAACTATGAAGAAAACACGAAAATATTGTTTGTCAAAGTAATTTGTTAAAAAAACTTTTTTTTTAATTTGATTAAACTTCTTCGACAAATTAAGTCAAAACTTAATAAACCGGAGAGAAAAATACTACAAACTAAGCACAAGATTACAAAAATATATGATAAGTATTGTACTCACATACTTGGCTGATTAATATTACCTAATATAATCTTGTAATATTCAAGACAAAAATGACAAAGCAAAAAACCTAACTGCGCCGAACGATTTTGCGCGCTTTTTTCTGTGTTTTCGTGATGATTTGACGTTAGGGATGAAGTAGTGATGGCCACTCTGTACTAATTACTACAATGTAGTACTACATTATATTGAAGTGTACACTTCACACCTTTTAAAACGTAATGCACACCACAAACTACACACACTTCAAAGTTATTTAAAGTACATACTTCAAATAGTACATTTTATTAATCTGCACAGTACAAACGCCACACTTCAAATCACATACTTCACATTTTAAATTGAAGTGTGATGTTTTCATACGTTTATGGCTGATATTTTTGGGAAGTCGATCTAGATAAATGAAGAAATTTTTGGAAACTTGATATGCCGGTTTTTTGCCGCGAACCGCGGTATCCTTTTAACATATGGTAAGTCCGTCTGAGCGGCAGGGTTTTGCACGTGTCTTCTGCAGATGCAGGACTAGGCCGGTCTATTGTATTAGAAAACAATGCGTCCACATCAATTCTCGAAAACATCTCGAAGCGCGCCCCATTACGAAACGCATACAATGGACGCGGGCTTTTACGATATGAAACGTCTTCCACCAAATTAACCCCTTACGTGAAACATTAGGGAGAAATGCAGCGAAGGCCAGATGTCAACCCGACGGAATGGGTGGCCCATTTCAGCGACCCTCGAAAATAACGCAGACAATGGTTTAGAAAGTTGAGCTTTTAAGTAAAGACATCGCCAAATATTTAAAAAAATACATTTTTTAGAAAAACAAAATAATATTTTCGGAAGTCTCCGCCATGAACTCGCTATTGTAAACGATAGATATACGCGGGGCATACAGGAAGACGCACGAGGGAGCCCAGATGTCCCCACACATGGTATCGAGATAGAATTCAGGGTATCTCCGTGATACAATATATTATCCAATCAATATAAACGGCGTAATTATAGCTATATTATAGGGCAGCCGATAGTAAGAGCGCGAAGGAGGAGACATACGCCACAATCAGGTCACTCTAAACTAAAGACTTTTTTCGCCCGCCAATTCTACAAAAAGTGCTCTCTTAATTTTACCATCAACTATTTTAGCCTTAAGATTAATTTTTGTATATGTTTTTTTTTCTGCCCTAATTATTTGTTTCTCTCTTTAGACTAAGACTTATTTAAATTTTTGCCACTTTGCCTAGTATAATTAACTTGCAGATAAATTGGATTAATTTCATATATCCTTCCATTTCGCCCCACTCAATATCGGTTTAGATAGAGTCGAAGTGGTCCGATCACGGGATTCGCGCAGGTCTGAGACCTCTCGGTCGATCTTTGGATTTACTCTATCAAACTGAAACACAACTCCTCCCGTGGAATTGAAAAATTTTGGGCTGAACGACAAAATGAATGGAAGCTGAAACAACCCCCCTCCCCCCATGGATTTGAAAATATTATTGTAGTAGTACACTTTTTAGGTAGTACTTCTTGTATGTGATTGTAGATTGTAGTAGATACAATTCATGTAGTTTAATTTATTTATACTACAAATTTAGTGCACACTTAAACTAGTGAACGTATGTGTGTTTTAGTCTTCATTTTGAAATGTAGTTTTTCCTTTCGCTAATTCATAGATAAGTAAATATTATGATGAATCGTTTATGATTGAGCTGTTCTTGAATGAAAGGACTCTTCAGTTCATTTAATTGGGATTATTGTAAAGCCGGCTTAGGCCCGGTTGTTTCAAGTTCGATCAAAGTAAGCGGTCGAGCAAAGCATAGATTTTTACGAAAACGGATCGTCTGATTGGTGGAGAACGTAAAAATCTATGCTTTTAAAGAACGCTTATAGCCCGTCCAACTTATCTGGAGAATAAAGGAGGGCGTCCCAATCGTTGTGGTGCTGCCCATAGTCTAAAAATTATCTTATTTTTAGGGAACTCTTTGCAAATTCGTTTTTTCTTAAACAAGTTACTAAGCAGTATACGACACAATAAAAAACAAAAAATGTAAACTAACGTCCAAATAAATTTATCAAAATATACATTCGCAAAATACACAACGTCACAAAATGGCGTTTATTCAAAATCAAAGAAAAATAAAATTTTCAGAAAAAAAACAAACAATAATAATTCTTTTAGGCCGGCGCCACACTTCCGCCGCGTTTCTTCCGTTGCGTCAAATCAAATCAAAGCAAATAGATCGACCGATCATCCGCGTAGTGTGTTTAATAAGCGCACATTGTATGGAAAGAAATGTAGCGATGTTCCATGACAGAAGAGACGCGGCGGAAGATCCGCGCAGTGTGGCGCCGGTTTTATTCGGTGCCTCATACCTAATGATCATGACCACCATGTTTAACTCAGTAACACCTAAGGATATCAATCGGTTTAGGGCCGTCGTATCAAATTGGTTTATAGTAATCTTTCGTTCAAAGCATAGATATTTTGCATTTTCCACCGATCAAACAACTCGCTCTCGTAAAAGTCTATGCTTTAAATGAACTATTGCTATAAAGTAAGTTGATGCAACCAGTCTTTAATGTGCATAAATACAAAAGTTTATTTTTGAAAAAATACGTTTATACAAATGAACTCGTTAATGAATTATGTAATAAAAAGTATAAATAATAAAAATTCTATGTAAAAAAATTATCGAATAAAATATGTTCTAAAACTTTTCTCATCTTACGGCTTCTAATTCAATTTTTCCACTTATCCTTGTTCTTTTTTTTCCGGGTGTAGATATTTTAATGCCCATTTCCACGGCCACTTTACCTTCTTTAACTATTTTGTAAATTGCCGATTCAGAAATACCTGAAGAAATTGTATAATAGTAAAATAAAAAACTAAGTATGGGAAAATCATTATAACTGCATGGCAGCACTAACCTGAAGTGGCGGCAATAAGTCTATGAACAAAATCAAACGGTATATTTGGGGCTTTTAGACGTTGTTCTTCTTCAAAAAACGTGTGCATTTTCAAGATTATTTCCCGAACACCGCTTTTAATGGTTTTTGGCATGGTGACAATCTAAAATTTTCTTAAAAAACTATCGAAACAGTCGTGAACCCCTCTGTAAACAAAGTCTGTCAAAGGTCTGTCAGCTGTAGATAATCCAATATGGCGTCGTTAGTTCCAAATTTGGCCATTCTTCAGATAAGTTAGACGGACTATACTTTAATCCAACTTGAAACAACCGGCCCTTACATTACTATAGTCGGTCCAACTTATCTGGAGATTAAAGGAGGGCGTCCCAATCGTTGTGGTACTGCCCATAGTCTAAAAATTATCTCATTTGTAGGGAATTTTATGCAATTTCGTTTTTTCTTAAACAAGTTATTAAGCAGTATACGACACGATAAAAAACAAAAAATGTAAACTAACGTACAAATAAATTTATCAAAATATACATTCGTAAAATACACAACATCACAAAATGGCGTTTTTTCAAAATCAAAGAAAAATACAATTTTCAGGAAAAAAAACAAACAATAATAATTCTTTTAGGCCGGCGCCACATTACGCAGATCTTCTGCCGCGTTTTTTTCCGTTGCGCCAAATCGGCAAAGCAAATAGATCGACCGATCATCCGCGTAGTGTGTTTAATAAGCGCATATTGTATGGAAAGAAATGTAGCGATGTTCCACGACAGAAGAGACGCGGCGAAGATCCGCGCAGTGTGGCGCCGGTTTTATTCGGTGTCTCATACCTAATGATCATGACCACCATGTTTAACTCAGTAACACCTAAGGATATCAATCGGTTTAGGGCCGTTGTATCAACTTGGTTTATAATCTTTCGTTCAAAGTATAGATATTTTGCATTTTCCACCGATCAAACAACTCGCTCTCGTAAGAATCTATGAACTATTGCTATAAAGGAAGTTGATGCAACCAGTCTTTAATGTGCATAAATAAAAAAGTTTATTTTTGAAAAAAGATGTTTATACAAATGAACTCGTTAATGAATTATGTAATAAAAAGTATAAATAATAAAAATTGTATGTAAAAAATTATCGAATAAAATATGTTCTAAAACTTTTCCCATCTTACGGCATCTAATTCAATTTTTCCACTTATCCTTGTTCTTTTTTTTCCGGGTGTAGATATTTT
Source organism: Agrypnia vestita (assembly GCA_016648135.1). Classification (NCBI taxonomy): domain Eukaryota; kingdom Metazoa; phylum Arthropoda; class Insecta; order Trichoptera; family Phryganeidae; genus Agrypnia; species Agrypnia vestita. The sequence continues at coordinate 36,093 of JADDOH010000866.1, forward strand.
AATACCCATTTCCACGGCCACTTTACCTTCTTTAAATATTTTGTAAATTGCCGATTCAGAAATACCTGAAGAAATTGTATAATAGTAAAATAAAAAACTAAGTATGCGAAAATCATTTCAACTGCATGGCAGCATTAACCTGAAGTGGCGGCAATAAGTCTATGAACAAAATCAAACGGTATAATTGGGGCTTTTAGACGTTGTTCCTCTTCAAAAAACGTGTGCATTTTCAAGATTATTTCCCGAACACCGCTTTTAATGGTTTTTGGCATGGTGACAATCTAAAATTTTCTTAAAAAAATATCGAAACAGTCGTGAACCCCTCTGTAAACAAAGTCTGTCAAAGGTCTGTCAGCTGTAGATAATCCAATATGGCGTCGTTAGTTCCAAATTTGGCCATTCTTCAGATAAGTTAGACGGACTATATTTGAAAATTTAAAAAAAACAACAGAGATACCACTACAAAAATTGTTAAAATAGTAGGTAAGGGTAGGTAGGTACTGACTCCAAATTTGAACCGCCGAAAAATAAAATTAAGAAAAAAATTCCCCTGAAAGAGTTAATGCCAACATAGTGAAATCGAAACTTTATGGATAGAGTGGGATAGAGTGCGCAGGCCGTCAAACCATAGACGTACTATAAATTACATCTATGTGTCTGATGTACCGGAATATGACGCGAACCAGGTTATTAATTTTGTCCTAGGGCAATACCGAAATCAAAGCGCCCATGTTTCGAAGATCACGCGCCATGTGGTCACAGCCAGGGCAGCCCCGGCATGTTCGATCTTTTGTTCGAGGACGAAATATGTGACCTATTGTTCAAAAAAATAACATTGCGACGGACGATCGCCTTAGGATAGCCCGCCATAAAACATACGAAACAATGAATTAGAAAGTTAGGGTTGCCGGGGGCGTTGGGCATCGCCAAAGACATTAAGGGCGCACGGCCTTTTGTTAGGATGGACAACACGTTCGCAACCTTTTGTTCTTAAGTAACATCTTGGAAGGGTAAAAACGGTAAACCTTTTCTTGCAGCGGGACGTATATCTCTAACCCCGATTAAACAATAGAAAGAACATCTTGGCCAAATGCGAACACATGGGACAACGGTTTAGAAAGCTGCGTTTGTTAGAGAAGTCGCCATTGTTTTGGGAAAGACATTTTTTTAGAAAAACAAGATAATAATTCCGAAAGTCGTCGCAGTAAACTTACTATTGTCCTCGACAGACAATAGAGATGTTTTAGAAAGCGCTGACATACCGATCCACCACATGGCGACACTATCCGCGAGATGTAGGATCGTATAAATTATATTATTATTATAAGGGCGCGAGGATCCCGCAACGCACGACCAGGCGGTCATTATCAATAAAGATAACAGGGGTCAATCAATTAAGAAGGTAGAGGCCGAATTAGAAATTGAGGCAAAGTGGTGAATCATAATATCAATGTAATATGTACCTAATTAATGAGCAACTGATATGTTTAATTTAAGTAAGGTTTAGATAACCCAGGCCACCTCTGCAGGTGGATGTTACTCGTTTTATATGTAGTTTTCTCATTTATTCTGTATTCTATTGTTAAGTACCGAAATGAACGGGACATTGCAATTTGAAATAATAACGAGATCATCCCGAATTAATCTAACTTGTAGCAAATAATAGAAAATGTATTGATCGTAACAAAAGGAAAAAAACTTGATTGTATTATTGCCGACGATGTTTGATATTGATGTAATATATAATATATAACGTAATAGAATATTATCTCGTGAAAAGATGTAACACGGTTGAAGAGATATAAGATTCCGACTTTTTAGTCTTTTGAAATCTGTCTGCAGAATGAATTTTAGCACACGGGGTTGAAACAAAATAGTTTAATTAATTGCAAATAAGTAAATGTCGTGTTGGAATAAGCATTATTATTACTTTAGATCGAGGCTTTCATGTCTTATGTTTTCATATATTACATACACCTAGTTGAATAATGTTAATTTGTGAGTTTTAATTATTTTTAGGAATAATGTTAATTTGTCATTAGTTATTCAAGCTCCCAATATTGTGTTTTTTTTTATACAAATTTGTATGTTGTAGGTATATAAACTATCTGTAAACATGCAATTATTGTTTTGATTACTCGTTTAAGCAATATGATTTGTCGGTCTGTTTTAAAATAGTTGTTTTAATCTAGTAATAATAAAGCTTTTGAGCTTTATTATTATTTATTTGTAATTAATTTCACTCTTTACGGTACACCATTCACTTTGGTATTTGTCCGCTTTAAAAAAAAAGAAGAACATAACGAAAATTATGAAGTTAGTTAATTGTAGTAGGGACTTCCGCTACTGGTAGTGTTTCAGAATAATTCTTGTTTGGAAAATTTTCAATTGTCTGCCTGGTGGAATGTGGCTTATATAATTTTTTTTAGTGTTCTCTATTTTTATTCTTTTCTTATATTCTTATACCAGGGGTGGAAGAAAGCTGATTTGATAAGATAATGATTAGTATAATGAAAGTCCTAAAAAAAATGTTTTGCATTCAATCCAGCTTACATATTGAAGTAAGAATTTTCATTATTTAGGTGTAAATAATGTTACATTAATTAATTTACGCCAAGTTTTCTTAATTTTTCTTCTAGTAATAAGGTTTAACATAATTTCTTAAAAAAAAAATTTGTTTATCGAATTTGATTATGTTAGTATATGTAAGCATTCCTTTCGGGAAAGTGGCGTTAATGCAAATTCATGTACTCTGTAATCCCAAAAGAAATTACAAAGATGTATACAGAACATTAACATTAGGGGACCCGCTTGAAGCATGTATCCCATGTAAATAAGTTTTTATGTTAATTGATTCACTAAGAAATGCCACGATGTCTGTATAATTTTAGCCCTTTGTTTTGTATCTCTATGTCACATATTGACAATTATGTTTGGTCCAACTAAGAAGTACGATAGCTTGTTTTATTTAAGCTAAAATTAAAAATAAAACTAATTATCAAGTACATGTTGTCATTGTTAAAGAAAAAAATTAAAAAGAAAAAGAAAGGAAGAGAATATGCGGAGTGGTAAATTTTAAATACCGTCCGGTTTATCATATAAAAAAAAAGAAACAATAATGATTTTGTGGAGGTATCGAAGATAATCAATGTAAATGATAAGGATTGACCTGTAATGATGTAATGTATAAATAACGTTGAATCAATGTTAATGAATAAGGATTGACCTGTAATGATGTAATGTATAAATAACGTTGAATATTGGGAGGCCTACTGTAAGAATCAAACTGACACCTAATAATAAGATTGATATTGTAATGCATACTTAAGGAATTTTACTGTGATCTAATGAAACCCTACGTTCAATCCCATGTAATTAGTCAATAATGGTAGAAATGACTGGTCGATAAAAATATGTCTATCTGGCGTGTCGATTTAATTAAGTATGTATATGTAAGCAGTTTTATTTTTGGGTAATAAGTGTTGATGCGAATTTGTGTTTTCGATTTTCCGCCTTTGCCAATTTGTACTGTAATATTTTCCTTAAGTTTAATTCATTTTGCAATGTTTTTTTTTGGTGACGGGATAGGGATATGAACAGTGAACAAAGCGTTCGTGAAATAACAAAGTGTTTAGGCCTACATACCAGAAAAGCATCGAGATTAGCCGCAAACTGGGAGAACAATAGGGGGCGGAACGGAGGCAACATTGGGTTCAGTAACCAATAGCGTCAATCGGGACCTAGGAGGGGTCGAGAGAGACGAATGAACAATGGAGGCGGGCATCAAAGGAGCCAATCGGCGAAAGACCAACTGGAGGCTTCCCCTCGACTCCCCGCGACCACACCCTGGGTCGCCGGGGAGAGAATATAAGGCGAAGCCGGCCGCCAAGAAGGCAGTCGGGTTGAGTTGAGTTGAGTTGAGTTGAGTTGAGTTGAGTGTGGAGAAGCTAGAGATTCTAGCGGTGCCCGTAAAAACAGCATCGCCGATCACTCTAGCAACTCCTGGAGGAGCGAAAGCGCGAACGGCAACAACCGCCATTCGCTACCGAGTGCTGTGACGCACCGCCGCAAACGCCTAAGTATCAGTGCCGCCGCGACGCCGCAGTGTACCACCGCGACGGAGGACCGACGCTCTGCCGACGACCGCCACGACGCCGACGTCAGAAGCCGCCGACGTAGCCTGCACAGTCAGAGGACGACGCCGACGCCAGAAGCCGCCGCCCACCACGAAGCAGCACGAAGAAGACACCTGCCGAACTCTCCGAAACAGGTTACCCCGATCTAAAGACTTTTTCTCCGCCCACCTGGTTCTACCGAAGTGTTAATTTAATCTCGTCACCATCCATTTTAGCAGTAAGATCAGATTTTTTATGTGTTTTGTCTTTTTTCTTTCTTTGTTTATAATTTTGTCCTCTCCCTCTAAATTAGGGTTCATGTAATTTTTAAATTAGTAACCACTTTGCTGCGTCGTATGTAAGTTAAGATTAATGTTTCATGTAAATTAATTTGCTACAGTGCCCAATATAGAAACTTGTAAAATTGTTTCGATTTTATTATTTTTATATCCCTTCACCCGCCTCGAGATATCAGTGTCCTAGTCAGTCACCTGACGTTTTGATTGTACCTAGGGGAGGGCGTAACCGCCGGCATACGTAGATCTGAGATCTCTCGGCCGGTTTACCACACCGTGATTTTATATCACCTCAGACCTTACCCCCCCTACTCTGGTATATCAAGTGGCGCCCAACGTGGGGCTCGTGCGTATAACGCACGCCGGAAAAGGGTTATCTGGCGGATTCCACCCTGAGATTTAGATTAAAGACACTGATATCAAGCGAGCGAAACGAGGGATGATAGAATCGAGCTAATCGGTTGGTACTTCAACCTTAAAGTACCTGGCGCCCACAGACCTAAGTAATCGAGCCTAATAACTTACCCGGTCGGTACCATATGATAAACTTGTGTGCGACGAATCGTGCACCTAATCATGGGGTTCCGTAAAGAAAGAAAATCGTGCGCGGAAAGGGAACGATTTCGCCAACCGCCACAAGTAGGAATATGTTACTATGTAATTTTCCTGCAGACGATTTTTGTCGCGATAAGGCTCGCGGCGCGAGTAGAACCGCGGATTTCACGAAGGGCGGATAGCGTTGTACAGTCGGCGAATCTTTTCGCGGTTTTGATATGTCCGGGGAGACAACCGGATACCAAAATATTATTTTATCGGGGCACCAAAATAAAGACATTATAGTAAGAATAGATTTAAATTAGAGTACGGACGATTGTAGCAGCAGTTCTTCTCCCGGAAACACTTTTAATTTTTTTCTCGTTTATATAAGTTAGAATTAAGTGGAAATATTAGAAATTGGTTAAAACGTAAGAATAAAATATATTCCGATAGATTAACAGGATGACAGCGGCGTGCCGACAGTCAAACCATTCTGGTTTCGTCCCAGACAATGGGAGCCGAGAGAGGTCGTTTTATGATGCACTCGAGCTAGGAATAATAAATAGCGGGTCAACGGCCCCAGGCGCCGATAATCCCCATAACAGCCCATTGTTACTTAATTAGGAGGGGCCGACCGAGTACTTCAAAAATGTATATTTAGGTCGAGTTTACGGTCGCTGACGATAATGAGTCAGTCAGTCAGTCAGTCGCGTCAGAGTGCTTCTTTACCTTCTCGGGTGTCCCACAAGGATCTAACCTGGGTCCATTGTTGTTTTCGATTTTTATTAATAATATAAAAAATGTAATCTTAAACTCGCGCTTTCTGTTATTTGCGGATGACTTAAAGCTTTTCTTAAAGGTATCAACTTTGGACGATTTTCGTCTTCTCCAAGCAGATATATCAAATATATGTGAATGGGGAAGACGAAATAAACTTTTGTTTAATGTTTCCAAGTGTTCGGTTACATCCTTCACTAGGGCCCAAAAAACTCTATTTTTTCGCTACAAAATGAACGATCAAAATCTGACAAGAACATCAAATGTTAAAGATCTAGGTGTTAGATTTGTAAGCAACCTAACATTTCACGATCACATAGAGACGATCAGTGGTAATGCTTTGAGAATGTTAGGATTTGTTCTGCGTACTGCCAGGGTTTTCGAGAATACCCGCGTACTCAGAACTCTTTACAACTCCTTGGTGCGGAGTAGACTCGAGAGTGGCTCGATGATCTGGGGGCCACATGAGGGCAAGTACTCTCTTATGGTGGAGAAAGTCCAAAAGAAGTTTCTGAGATATCTCTACATGAGAGAGTACGGGCATTATCCTTGGCTTTACCCAACCGAGTTTCTCCAGGGTATGCTTGGCTACAATAGTTTAGAGACTAGAAGGAATGTGTATTTGATTACACATTTTTATCGATTGTTGCGCGGTATGATCGATAATCTGAAATTATGCAGAGCATTGGTTTGTATGTTCCTGATAATTACACTAGACATCGTCAGCATAGATTGTTTCACATTCCAATATACAGGACCAACCTGCCGATGGTTATGCCTGTTGGAAGAGCCACAGCTATGCTGAACAAAATCGCTTTGGGTATTGATATATTCCATGTGTCTGAGGGGGTTTTCCGAAGCGAGATTCTCCTACACCTTTGACCAGATTTTATGTTATTTTTAATTTATTAAATATTTTCATTTTTGATATATACTTCCTAATATGTATGCCTTAAACATTTTGTTTGTCATGTACATATTATCATGAAATAAATTGAATTGAATTGAATTGAATTGAATTGAATTGAATGAGTTTAGTGTAGGTCCTAATGTGCCCATTGAGGACAACTGGTAATGTTTTACTGCCTCTGGGTGTACGTGAATAATAATTGTAGTCGTAGTAAGAAAGGGAGATTCAGAGTATTTTTTTTCTCTCTCGTTATCGTACACTTGAATATAGAGTAGGCGCCACTTTCTATTTTACCGTTTTTTTTTATTCGTTGTTTAAGATTTACTATCGGACCGGAAGTGGGTTAAGTACCAAGCGATGCGTAGTTCGGAATTCGCGATAAATAGGATACGAGGTGGCCGAGGCGACGACGTAGGCGTTATTTGTTTTTTTTTTTATTGTTTCATAATTCTCCTTGTCCACAACCGGTCTCAGTGCGAGGCGCGTTAGTGCGGCGTGTGTTTTTTTCTCGTATGTGTTGTGGCGCCGGAATATGCAGCGGGCGTAGAACAGAGTCCAGCAAGGCTAGAGCGCTGAATGCGGACGCAGGGATGACGAAGTAGGACGAAGACGAGCGTGAGACGACGGAGGACCCAGGCAGCGGTCACGAGCACGGTTCCATCATCGGCAGGGCGCCGATATGGATGCATAAGGGGGAGACGACGAAGGAAACCGCCGGAGCACAAGGGCGTGTTAGGCGAGGAAGGACCCGAAAGGGGGGTCGCGGGCGCGGACCCCATCGTCGGCAGGGCGCCGACATGGACCCGCCGGAGTGAAGTGAGAAAAAGAGCGAGGAGGAAAAAGAGCTGCATAGGAAAACGCACACATACACACACGCACGCACGCAAGTAATAACCGGAAGGGAGATGAGTGACACCGGAAGCCAGAAGGCTGGAAGATTTTTTTTTCCCGTTGTCCCTGTTCCCCAATACAGTTTGATAACCCCTAGGTCAGGAGTCAGTCCGAGATATTTTTTTTTGTTTTTGTCGCCTTGGCTCTTCGCGCGGAACGATAGGTTAGGTCGCTGGGCTAATGCTGAAGGGGGAGTGCTAGCGACCACTAAACGCACATCAGGTGGCCTAATAATAACCGGTTCGCGTCAACTCGGGGGGGTGCGTGTTGATGTACCGGAATATGACGCGAACCAGGTTATTAATTTTGTCCTAGGGCAATACCGAAATCAAAGCGCCAATGTTCCGAAAATCACGCGCCATGTGGTCACAGCCAGGGCAGCCCCGGCATGTTCGATCTTTTGTTCGAGGACGAAATATGTGACCTATTGTTCAAAAAAATAACATTGCGACGGACGATCGCTCTTAGGATAGCCCGCCATAAAACATATGAAACAATGAATTAGAAAGTTAGGGTTGCCGAGGGCGTTGGGCATCGCCAAAGACATTAAGGGCGCACGGCCTTTTGTTAGGATGGACAACACGTTCGCAACCTTTTGTTCTTAAGTAACATCTTGGAAGGGTAAAAACGGTAAACCTTTTCTTGCAGCGGGACGTATATCTCTAACCCCGATTAAACAATAGAAAGAACATCTTGGCCAAATGCGAACACATGGGACAACGGTTTAGAAAGCTGCGTTTGTTAGAGAAGTCGCCATTGTTTTGGGAAAGACATTTTTTTAGAAAAACAAGATAATAATTCCGAAAGTCGTCGCAGTAAACTTACTATTGTCCTCGACAGACAATAGAGATGTTTTAGAAAGCGCTGACATACCGATCCACCACATGGCGACACTATCCGCGAGATGTAGGATCGTATAAATTATATTATTATTATAAGGGCGCGAGGATCCCGCAACGCACGACCAGGCGGTCATTATCAATAAAGATAACAGGGGTCAATCAATTAAGAAGGTAGAGGCCGAATTAGAAATTGAGGCAAAGTGGTGAATCATAATATCAATGTAATATGTACCTAATTAATGAGCAACTGATATGTTTAATTTAAGTAAGGTAATGATAGTTTAGATAACCCAGGCCACCTCTGCAGGTGGATGTTACTCGTTTTATATGTAGTTTTCTCATTTATTCTGTATTCTATTGTTAAGTACCGAAATGAACGGGACATTGCAATTTGAAATAATAACGAGATCATCCCGAATTAATCTAACTTGTAGCAAATAATAAAAAATGTATTGATCGTAACAAAAGGAAAAAAAACTTGATTGTATTATTGCCGACGATGTTTGATATTGATGTAATATATAATATATAACGTAATAGAATATTATCTCGTGAAAAATGTAACACGGTTGAAGAGATATAAGATTCCGACTTTTTAGTCTTTTGAAATCTGTCTGCAGAATGAATTTTAGCACACGGGGTTGAAACAAAATAGTTTAATTAATTGCAAATAAGTAAATGCCGTGTTGGAATAAACATTAATATTACTTTAGATCGAGGCTTTCATGTCTTATGTTTTCATATATTACATACACCTAGTTGAATAATGTTAATTTGTGAGTTTTAATTATTTTTAAGAATAATGTTAATTTGTCATTAGTTATTCAAGCTCCCAATATTGTGTTTTTTTTTAATACAAATTTGTAGGTTGTAGGTATATAACCTATCTGTAAACATGCAATTATTGTTTTGATTACTCGTTTAAGCAATATGATTTGTCGGTCTGTTTTAAAATAGTTGTTTTAATCTAGTAATAATAAAGCTTTCGAGCTTTATTATTATTTATTTGTAATTAATTTCACTCTTTACGATACACCATTCACTTTGGTATTTGTCCGCTTTAAAAAAAAGAAGAACATAACGAAAATTATGAAGTTAGTTAATTGTAGTAGGGACTTCCGCTACTGGTAGTGTTTCAAAATAATTCTTGTTTGGAAAATTTTCAATTGTCTGCCTGGTGGAATGTGGCTTATATAATTTTTTTTAGTGTTCTCTATTTTTATTCTTTTCTTATATTCTTATACCAGGGGTGGAAGAAAGCTGATTTGATAAGATAATGATTAGTATAATGAAAGTCCTAAAAAAAATGTTTTGCATTCAATCCAGCTTACATATTGAAGTAAGAATTTTCATTATTTAGGTGTAAATAATGTTACATTAATTAATTTACGCCAAGTTTTCTTAATTTTTCTTCTAGTAATAAGGTTTAACATAATTTCTTGAAAAAAAAATGTTTATCGAATTTGATTACGTTAGTATATGTAAGCATTCCTTTCGGGAAAGTGGCGTTGATGCAAATTCATGTACTTTGTAATCCCAAAAGAAATTACAAAGATGTATACAGAACATTAACATTAGGGGACCCGCTTGAAGCATGTATCCCATGTAAATAAGTTTTTATGTTAATTGATTCACTAAGAAATGCCACGATGTCTGTATAATTTTAGCCCTTTGTTTTGTATCTCTATGTCACATATTGACAATTATGTTTGGTCCAACTAAGAAGTACGATAGCTTGTTTTATTTAAGCTAAAATTAAAAATAAAACTAAGTATCAAGTACAGTTGTCATTGTTAAAGAAAAAAATTAAAAAGAAAAAGAAAGGAAGAGAATATGCGGAGTGGTAAATTTTAAATACCGTCCGGTTTATCATATAAAAAAAAAAAAGAAATAATAATGATTTTGTGGAGGTATCGAAGATAATCAATGTAAATGATAAGGATTGACCTGTAATGATGTAATGTATAAATAACGTTAAATCAATGTTAATGATAAGGATTGACCTGTAATGATGTAATGTATAAATAACGTTAAATATTGAGAGGCCTACTGTAAGAATCAAACCGACGACTTAATAATAAGATTAATATTGTAATGCATACTCAAGGAATTTTACTGTGATCTAATGAAACCCTACGTCAATCCCATGTAATTAGTCAATAATGGTAGAAATAACTGGTCGATAAAAATATGTCTATCTGGCGTGTCGATTTAATTAAGTATGTATATGTAAGCAGTTTTATTTTTGGGTAATAAGTGTTGATGCGAATTTGTGTTTTCAATTTTCCGCCTTTGCCAATTTGTACTGTAATATTTTCCTTAAGTTTAATTCATTTTGCAATGTTTTTTTTTGGTGACGGGATAGGGATATGAACAGTGAACAAAGCGTTCGTGAAATAACAAAGTGTTTAGGCCTACATACCAGAAAAGCATCGAGATTAGCCGCAAACTGGGAGAACAATAGGGGGCGGAACGGAGGCAACATTGGGTTCAGTAACCAATAGCGTCAATCGGGACCTAGGAGGGATCGAGAGAGACGAATGAACGACGGAGGCGGACATCAAAGGAGCCAATCGGCGAAAGACCAACTGGAGGCTTCCCCTCGACTCCCCGCGACCACACCCTGGGTCGCCGGGGAGAGAATATAAGGCGAAGCCGGCCGCCAAGAAGGCAGTTGAGTTGAGTTGAGTTGAGTTGAGTGTGGAGAAGCTAGAGATTCTAGCGGTGCCCGTAAAAACAGCATCGCCGATCACTCTAGCAACTCCTGGAGGAGCGAAAGTGCGAACGGCAACAACCGCCATTCGCTACCGAGTGCTGTGACGCACCGCCGCAAACGCCTAAGTATCAGTGCCGCCGCGACGCCGCAGTGTACCACCGCGACGGAGGACCGACGCTCTGCCGACGACCGCCACGACGCCGACGTCAGAAGCCGCCGACGTAGCCTGCACAGTCAGAGGACGACGCCGACGCCAGAAGCCGCCGCCCACCACGAAGCAGCACGAAGAAGACACCTGCCGAACTCTCCGAAACAGGTTACCCCGATCTAAAGACTTTTTCTCCGCCCACCTGGTTCTACCGAAGTGTTAATTTAATCTCGTCACCATCCATTTTAGCAGTAAGATCAGATTTTTTATGTGTTTTGTCTTTTTTTCTTTCTTTGTTTATAATTTTGTCCTCTCCCTCTAAATTAGGGTTCATGTAATTTTTAAATTAGTAACCACTTTGCTGCGTCGTATGTAAGTTAAGATTAATGTTTCATGTAAATTAATTTGCTACAGTGCCCAATATAGAAACTTGTAAAATTGTTTCGATTTTATTATTTTTATATCCCTTCACCCGCCTCGAGATATCAGTGTCCTAGTCAGTCACCTGACGTTTTGATTGTACCTAGGGGAGGGCGTAACCGCCGGCATACGTAGATCTGAGATCTCCCGGCCGGTTTACCACACCGTGATTTTATATCACCTCTGACCCCACCCCCCCTACTCCGGTATATCATGACAATACAAAACAATTACGTATAGTCCGTCCAACTTATCTGGAGAATAAAGGAGGGCGTCCCAATCGTTGTGGTGCTGCCCATAGTCTAAAAATTATCTCATTTTTAGGGAATTTTTTGCAAATTCGTTTTTTCTTAAACAATTTATTAAGCAGTATACGACACGATAAAAAAACAAAAAATGTAAACTAATGTACAAATAAATTTTTCAAAATATACATTCGCAAAATACACGTCCCCAAATGGCGTTTTTTTCAAAATCAAAGAAAAATACAATTTTCAGAAAAAAAAACCAAACAATAATTCTTTTAGGCCGGCGCCACATTACGCATATATTCCGCCGCGTCTTTTCCGTTGCGCCAAATCGGCAAAGCAAATAGATCGACCGATCATCCGCGTAGTGTGTTTAATAAGCGCATATTGTATGGAAAGAAATGTAGCGATGTTCCGCGACAGAAGAGACGCGGCGGAAGATCCGCGCAGTGTGGGGCCGGTTTTATTCGGTGTCTTATACCTAATGATCTGACCTCCATGTTTAACTCAGTAACACCTAAGGATATCAATCGGTTTAGGGCCGTTGTATCAACTTGGTTTATAGTAATCTTTCGTTCAAAGCATATATATTTTGCGTTTTCCACCGATCAAACAACTCGCTCTCGTAAAAATCTATGCTTTAAATGAACTATTGCTATAAAGTAAGTTGATGCAACCAGTCTTTAATGTGCATAAATAAAAAAGTTTATTTTTGAAAAAAGATGTTTATACAAATGAACACGTTAGTTTCCCCTCCTGCATTGACAATTATGAAGCACTGACCTTTAGATACTGGTTTGAATACACCTTCGACATCTTCACTTTGCCAACATTTGTCTGCTGTGTGTGAGGTATGTATATATGTTTCATCTAGATGTATGATTGGCCGCCGATTCAAAGAAGTTTCATTCTTCCTTAATTCATACAAAAATTTTGCTCTCATGGCACATATTTGTTGGGAATGTTCGTAGGTCGATGGAATGAAAGAGCGATATGCAGTTACTGTTTATTTCTTACCGGAGATAGGCCCCGGAAGCAAGTTAAAGTGTACAAGTAATATTTTATGTAATGACAAACAAAGAATTAGATGACGCGCGGAAGTCTGCCCGATCTTACGGCAGAAGCCCGACTGGTGTGGTGTCGCCAAGTCCCTAGCTCGACCCTATTATTTATATCGCGGAGATTTTTATTATGTTAATATAAACAAAACTCTGGGTCGGGCGATAGGTACACGGCACAGGGTTGAACAGGTACCGCTACAGCACTCCCCTTCCAGCAGCTTCCTCGATGGGTGGAGTGGGTGCGAGGAATGCTGCGATGCTAGTTGTTCGGTGCTCCGCGATGCTCAAGTTTATTGTTAGCTGTTGCTTGTTGCGAGCGCCCGACAACCGACGTCCGATGAGTCGTGGACGCATGGTATGCCGGTGCTCGCAGGTGAGAGCGCGCGGTGAGTTGGCGCTGGTTGAGTTGGCAACGCTCAGTGAGTCGGCGTTGCTGGTGATGGTGATGGTTGAATGCAGGCGGAGAAGCGTGGGCGGCTTGTATCCCCCGGGGCACCCCTGCGTTGATGGTTGGTGCTCTGTGAATCGGCGCGGGTTGTTGGTGCATGGTGGGTCGGCATGGGTTGCTGGTGCACGGTGAGTCGGCACGGGTTGCAGGTACATGATGAATCGGCACAGGTTGCTGCGAACGCGCAGTGAGTCGGCGTTGCAGAATGGAACGCACAGTGAGTCGGCGTTGTTGGCGCACGGTGAGTCGGCGCTGGTCGCTGGTTACGAGCGCCCGACAACCGCCGTCCGGTGAGTCGAGGACGCATGGTATGTCGGTGCTCGCAAGTGTGAGCGCGCGGTGAGTCGGCGCTTGTTGACTTGCCAACGCTCAGTGAGTCGGCGTTGCTGGTGTTGTTGGTGACGAATGTCCGACATCCGCAGTCTTGTAGTTGAAGATGCTGGAGATGCCGGTGCTCGCCATTGTGAGCGCACAGTGAGTCGGCGCTGGATGAGTCGGTTGATGAACGGCCAGGCATAACATTTGGTTATGCAATTGGCCACTGTTTTGCTGCTTCCGCCCGTGTCCTTTGTCACATCACTGTTCACTTGAGATCGCGTCTTTCATCCGTCGGCTTCCCAAATCGAAAATAAACTGTATCACGTCGGGGTCACCACTGTTGGGGTGTATTGGCCCCGGAAGCAAGTTAATGTGTACAAGTAATATGTAATGACGAACAAAGAAATAGATGACGCGCGGAAGTCTGCCCGATCTTACGGCAGAAGCCCGACTGGTGTGGTGTCGCCAAGTCCCTAGCTCGACCCTATTGTTTATATCGCGGAGATTTTTATTATGTTAATATAAACAAAACTCTGGGTCGGGCGATAGGTACACGGCACAGGGTTGAACAGGTACCGCTACATATTTATTATATCATTGCATTCTATAAGCACCTTACGGTTACTTTTAGTCTTCCGAAAACGAAAACCTAGCTTATGCAGTAATTTACGTTATATCTCACGATATCCTTGAAAATTTATGTTTTCTTTCAATACCTTTTGCAGTTTACTTAATGTAGGTAACTCTTTCTTAAAAAGTATAAAAATCGTGTACCTTTCGCCTGATGACTCCCAAATCAAAGTCATAAATATCAATTTTTCCACTTATCCTTTTTCTTTTTTTCCGGGTGTAGATATTTTAATGCCCATTTCCACGGCCACTTTACCTTCTTTAACTATTTTGTAAATTGCCGATTCAGAAATACCTGAAGAAATTGTATAATAGTAAAATAAAAAACTAAGTATGGGAAAATCATTATAACTGCATGGCAGCACTAACCTGAAGCGGCGGCAATTGGCGGCAATACATCTATGAACAAAATCAAAAGGTATAATTGGGGCTTTTAGACGTTGTTCCTCTTCAAAAAACGTGTGCATTTTCAAGATTATTTCCCGAACACCGCTTTTAGTGGTTTTTGGCATGGTGACAGTCTAAAATTTTCTTAAAAAACTATCGAAACAGTCATCAACCCCTCTGTTAACAAAGTCTGTCAAAGGTCTGTCAGCTGTAGATAATCCAATATGGCGTCGTTAGTTCCAAATTTGGCCATTCTTCAGATAAGTTAGACGGACTATAGCCCAACGTGCGTACTGCGTATATCAAAATGTATTATTTAAACTTTCGACAAATTCCTGTATTTTATTTACGTCCAATTATTACTTACTGTGTAGAATTTAAAAAAACATATTAATAATTCTGAAATACTTTTCAAATCTTAATGTATACTGTAATATAAACGAAAAATAATTACGCCAACGCGCATGCCCACGGCACGTACAGTGCGTATTTTGACTTATCTAAATGAGATTCTGGACTTTGTCGTTGAAATTGGGCTAACAGTGAAACTGACATGTGACGCATGTTCAAAGTGTAAAAAGGATGAAACCGTCGAAAATCCATATAAAACCTTAATATATCGGAGATATCAATTGCTTTCGAGCGTATTATATAATAATAATTCATATAAACGTCAAATTTGGCGTAGAACTACGTTTAATAGTGAAATAAATGACGAGGAATATTCGACCGCATAAACATGTCTAACCTCTGCCGCGGCCAGACGGCATATGAGACGCATAGGATGTCGTTTTTCATACTTTAGAATTTTTATTTTAAAATAATAATTAACGTGTTTTTAATAAAAAATGTAGCTTTTCAATAGTGAATGAAGACTCGAAGTGCGAATATAGATACAATATATCGTTTGAAATTATATTTTTATATGATTAAACAAGATTTGAAAATCAACAAAATTACTGCATGTTTGAAATATTATAAAATTATAAATATAAAATATTTCTTAATTTCCTACGTACGGATTCTAGATAATTAAGTAAACTTTATACGTATAAAAAAACATATTATGCTTACATACAAATATTTAACACACGTCTCTTTGCCGTAGAACATTAAAAACGTTTTTTTTGCCGCGGCCTGTGGATTAATGCCTATATTTTCTTAATTATTGTAAATAATGTTCAGTTTATTACTTTTATATAAGAACAAAGGTTCTATCTAAGTTATTTCCCAAAAAAAATGCAATCTATCATATAAATTCTGATATAAATGAATAATAAAAACCCACATTTTCGTAAAAAACGCCGAAATATGTATTTGCAGTGAATGTACCGCCTTAAATAGTCTTCAAGTTTGTGTTTACTGGGGTATTATGCCGTGTTGTTACGACCTTTCGGGCCGACGTTTCGTTTGAGCACTGCCTGACGAGTGGATACTTTTCTTTCCAAGGTGAGCTCTTCCAACAAGTGGAAGGCGTAGCGATGGGTAATCCACTTTCTCCGGTGATTGCTAACTTTTTTATGGAAAAATTCGAAGAAACAGCACTGGACACAGCACTCTTTACTCCGAAGGTCTGGTGGAGATACGTCGATGACGTGTTTGAAATCTGGCCGCATGGTGAAGACAAACTAAGTGATTTTTTGGGACACCTTAATTCACTACATAAGAACCTGAAGTTCACCATGGAGATAGAGAAAGACAACGTGCTGCCTTTTCTTGATGTTGAAATAAAAAAGAAAGCCGATGGGAGTTTCGGACACAGAGTGTATAGGAAGCCTACACATACCAACCGTTATCTACATGCAAATTCCCACCATCATCCTGCTCAAAAAAGAGGTCTCATCAACACTTTGGCCACGAGGGCCAAAAGGATATGCCAAGATGAATATCTACAGGAGGAAATGATAACACTCAGCGACGCACTGGAAGGCAATGGTTACCAGAAGCGACAGATACAACGCGTCATAAGTACGAGGTCTGTTCGCCCTGAAAAACATACAGAACCTGAGTGCAAAGGCATCGCCTTTCTGCCCTTTGTCCAAAGCGTTACAGACAGAATTGCCAGAGCTCTCAAGAAAAAAGACATTAAGACAGTTTTTGGTGCCAACTTCAAAATTAAAGATATGTTGAGATCAGCAAAGGATCGAGATCGCTTAGAAACGGACGGTGTGTATAGACTCGATTGTCAAGACTGCGATAAAGTATTCGTGGGGCAAACGGCGCGTACCATTTCCAAAAGGGTCAACGAGCACAAACGGGCATGCAAACTCGGTCATCCAGAAAAATCAGCACTGGCTGAGCATTTTCTGGATACCGGCCATCATTTTGCATTCTAACCGAAAATCCTTGGAAAGCCTAAGAGTCACCATGCGCGTCTTATCAAGGAAGCACTAGAAATTTACAAGCACCCGATAAATATTAATAGAGATGATGGTCTCAAATTAAAAACATCTTGGTATCCGGCGCTTCAAAGTCATTCTCGTCGCAGATTCCGCAGAGATAGTGATCAGACAACAGATGAATCATACATACAACACAATACAAACACATCATGACTTCGGCACGGTATTGCAAGCTGATACTTAACCACAACACCAACATTCAAGACAACACATCAGCCCTGATGATGGACCCTGCAATGGGATCCGAAACGTCGGCCCGAAAGGTCGTAACAACACGGCATAATACCCCAGTAAACACAAACTTGAAGATTCTGAGTGGCCGTGAAAACCTAAGAACCGCCTTAAATAGTATTAAATAAATAGTTTTAAATAAAAAAAATTAATTCCCCTTTTAAATACGATTATTTTGTTCTAAATATCCTTGTTTATATTGTTAAAATATTTAGTTTTCTTCAGAAGTTATTACTGACTTATCTTATTATTTCACGTATTTATATTGACGATTTTATTTCTGTGCTGTGAGTTGGTATGAGTAGGAAAAAAGGCGGAATCAATGTTAAAAATCGAGTGAAGATTGTATAAACCTTTTATAATTTAAAAAACGCTCTAAACATTTTCAATTACAGCAATCCAAACGTGACGAAATGTAAAAAATAATTTAATCGCAAGTGAGAACAGCAAGTACGACAATTTCGGAGAGGTACTTTAGTAATATAAATGACGCGATCTAAGCATTAGCAATATTACGTTTTCAAATAAATTTCTTGAAATATGAAAAAATTCTTAGGTTATTCACAAAATTACTGTTACGGACAGGACATTGCCTGCGCCTACCGTCAGGCAACCGAACTTTCGAGCTCTGTAGTTGACGTAATCACGTCATATAAATGATAGAAATTTCTCATGTGAATGAAACAGAGCAAAGGCCCCTTTCAGGGCCAACGCCGATCGCCGTGCCCCGGTTGAGGATGGGTACCGTGCCGAGGACAGCGCGCGAGTTCTCGGCCGCGGTGGTTGTCCTTATACGTGTCTCGGCGTCAGGCGGCGGCACCCGGGAGAGGGGATGAGCGAATGCGGAGCCTCAGCTCCATGAGAACGCATCCCGCTGATGACAATGGAAATGCGTTAGAGTGCATGATCTGAAATGTGTATGTTTTTGCTGAAAAAACCGCTTCCGGGAGACGTGCTTCACTGTTCGTTGTACCACTGCTCCTAGTTTCGCGCGCCGATCCCTTCGTCAGCTCGCGAAATTCGCTGAATTCTGGCCCTGTAAGGTCCAAATTCCGACCGATCGCCCTCGCGGGATCGCCAAAGTTTGGATCTAATTTCCAGTGCCGTGGAAAATCCAGTGCCGCAGAGAGTTCTCGAAAGTCTCTCTCTAAAACAAAAAACATCGCGTGTGTCCTCCTCAGTCGAGTTTAATCTCCTGAGTCGAGCCCGCCACATATACTTTTCAAACATTTATTGACATAAAATTTAAGTGCTTTTCTGCGAGCGTGTGAACTCCTCAGTGAGCTTTTCTCCTGAGTGAGCCCCTCCTGTGACAATCTTGTATTGTGTTTTTAATAAAAAATTTTCTTTTATAAACAGTTTATTGACATTAAATTAAAGTGCTTTTTCTGCGAGCGTGTGAACTCCTCAGTGAGCTTTTCTCCTGAGTGAGCCCCTCCTGTGACTATTCGTGATAATATTTGTGTAAGTTCATATTTTCTACATGTGCATGTAAACCCCCAAAAAAAACCACTTAAAAATTGACAGCCCTGAAAAGGGCCCTTTTTTATAAAATTTCTTAAACAGCTTTTTTGTAACATGGTACACTAAAAACTTCAAAATGACCAACATTAGGCCAGATCTCCTAAACAAGTTCAACGACTTCACGAACGAAGAACTAATTAAAGCCATTGCCATAATACAAAACAAATCAAAAATCAATCAGCGTCCAGTAAGGTATTTCCTTAACGATGAACCAACCCCTACCGCAGCTCCACCCGACCCTCAAACACCATCTACCTCCACTACAACTCCATCTACCAGCAAACAAATCCAGGACTTCCCATCGCTACCAACACCAACTTTAATGCCGGCCTGGCAAAAAGTCCCTCTGAAACGTCGCAAGACAACCAACTCTCCTCCCGGCTCCCCATCAGGCACAAGTGCCACATCTACCACCAACCGTTATCAGTGTCTTTCGGACAACGAAGACACTGATGACACCGACGCCGAATCCGTCATTGAAATAGACAACAATACCCAAACTCCAGCACCAACAAAGACTCCAACCACCAAGAACCCCAACATACCACCCATCATCATAAGAGGAAATGATAACTGGCGCCAACATGTAGATACCCTAAAAAAATCAGGAATCAAAATCAAGACGGCTAAAATGAACAAACTCGGCGTAAGTGTAAATGTCGAAGACATTGACAGCTTCCGTCAAGCCACTAAAATTTTAGAAACAAATAACACGCCCTTTCACTCTTTCCTGCCCCAACAGGACAAATCTCTAAAAGTTGTACTCCGAGGCATCCCCACCGACATCACCGACGAAGAAATTTCCGAAGAACTGAAACCAAATTTTCCAATCATATCAGTTAGCAGAATGAAAACCGGACCAAACAGAACCCCAATGCCCCTAGTACTAGTCCAACTTATCAACTCTCCCGAAGGAAAAGAGATATTTAATATAACCTCCATTTTCCACTTGAGAATCCAGATCGAAAAACTGAAAAAAAAAGACGCCCCGCAGCAGTGCCATCGCTGCCAGCTGTTCTATCACTCTGCAGTCATGTGCAGAGCCCCCCCCCGATGTGTAAAGTGTGGCCAAAACCACCTAACATCTACATGCACACGCAAACAAGAAGACGGCCCACCCAAGTGTGCCAACTGCTCCGGCGAACACCCGGCAAACTACAAGGGTTGCCCCTTCCATCCGGCTCCAAGAACCACCCATCACCAGCAAAACCAAACACCATCTGCCCCCCCTCCCCCTTCCTCTAGACACACCTCACCCAACATGTCATATGCAAGAGCCACTGGAGTCTCTCCACCCACTATCACACAAAACTCAACAACACCCTCAAACTCAAATCTAAACACCACCCCCAACTTCAATGGACTTAGTTCCGTATTATCAATCCTCCAGAGCCCCCTCATAAAAAACTTAATTCAAATCATCATAGAAATCCTCCCACGTCTTCTTTCAGCCTCTTCTGGATCTGAAATTCTATCCATAATCATAAACGAGTCACCCAGACTCATAAGTGTCTTCAACATCATCTAAATTCTCAATGGCTACCTCCAACCCAACTAACCCAACCAACCTACACATAGCATTCTGGAACGCAAATGGACTGGAGAGAGATCGATTTGAGCTAACTGACTTTGTCAGGAGAAACTCACTCGATCTCTTTCTAGTCAATGAAACACACCTCAAACCATCACAAACTATAAACATCCCCAACTTCCACTGCTACCGTAACGACAGACTAACTCACAGAGGTGGAGGTACAGCCATATACATTAAACGTAACATCTCACACATAGTCACCCCCACCCCTACCACACTACAACACGTCGAATCGACATCAGTCACAATTTACACAAAACATTCAGGACCACTCCGAATCCACAGCATCTACAACCCACCCAAATACCTCAATACAAATGACCTTTCTCTGTTACTAAACGACGACACACCTACCATCCTAGCCGGCGACTTCAACTGCAAGAACCCGGCCTGGAACAGCAGACAGACAAACACCAACGGTAAATACCTCTTCAAATTTATTAATCAAAAAAACCTATCTTCAACAGCCCCAAACCAACCAACGTTCTTTTCTTCAATCGGATTCAGACCCGATATATTAGACATAGCTGTCCTAAAAAATTTTCATTGGTCTCATTCCATATACACAAAGAATGACTTGAACTCAGATCACAACCCTGTATTTATGGAAATTCTCGACTTCCAAAACCAACCGCAGCCCAATGAAAAAAAAAGACCAGTCAACTGGCCTTTATTCAAAGAAGTCATTCATGATAAATTCACAATTCCCCCACCAATCTCCACCTCAACAGAACTCGATGAAGTTATAAATAACTTCACCAACATCATCCAATCAGCTATGTCCGAGGCTACAAAGCCTCCTGCCCCCGAAACCCCACGCATATACGAACTCCCAAAGCACATTCAAACCCTCATTCGAGCCAAAAATAGAGCCAGACGACAATGGCAAAAATACGGCGACCAATCCGAACGATGTCGTTCAAACCGCATTCAAGGACAAATCCGTACAGCTCTGAAATCTTACCGAAACCAAGAATGGAATAATAAAATTTCAACCCTCAAAACAGAAGATGGTTCCATTTGGAAACTCTCAAAATCCCTCAGATCCCCCAAAACCCCAATAACCCCCATTCACGCAGCCACAGGCCTACTCTACGAAGAGGATGAAAAGGCAGAAGCTTTTGCCGACAGCCTCGAACTCCAATTCGAACCCAACCACACCAGAGCTATAATCTCACATACCGAACGAATAAATCGCTACGTCAACAATATTCCCAGATCCCCGCCCTCAGACAATATTTACTTCACCTCTCCAGAGGAAATAAAAAAAATCCTCAAGACCAGGAAAAATAAAAAAGCTTCAGGACCCGATGGAGTCCCCAACACAGCCCTCAAACTTCTCCCACACCTGGGAATTATGTTCCTCACATTCATCATCAATCAAGCCTTCCGTATGCAATACTTTCCACAAGCGTGGAAAACTGCACACATAATCTTATTTCCAAAACCAGGCAAAGACCCAACTTTCTGTGCAAATCACAGACCCATCAGCCTCCTCTCAAATGTGGGGAAAATCTATGAAAAAATCATTCTAAACCGCCTTCATGACCAACCTGGTCTTCACATTGCAATCCCTGACGAACAACACGGATTCCGCTCAAATCACTCCACCCTCCACCAACTCTTACGTGTTGTTGAATTCATAGCCGACGGCTTCAGAAAACATCTCACCACCTGCGCCCTCTTTTTAGACGTAGCGAAAGCTTTTGATAAAGTTTGGCATAACGGCCTTCTTTATAAACTCCACCAATGCGACATCCACCCCCAATTATACGGAATTCTCAAATCCTTCTTGAGAAAACGAACCTTCAGAGTACGATTCTCCCCGAACACTCTATCTACTCCTCGATATATGCGTGCGGGAGTCCCCCAAGGAGCTATCCTTTCACCATACCTCTTCAACGTCTTCACTCACGACATCCCAAAACCCAAAGATAGGTACTCCAAAATAGCACTTTACGCTGATGATACAGCCATCCTCACTCAATCAACCCTAACTAGGGCTGCAAAAGACAGACTTCAGATCACGATTGACAAACTACAAAGGTGGTTCGACAAATGGAGAATTGCGATTAATCCATCCAAAAGCAATGCTATCCTATTTTCAAGACGAAACAAAAAAATAATCAAATCAAAAACTAACCTTCAGATGGAAAACACTAAAATACCTTGGCAAAAATCCGTCAAATACCTAGGACTGACTCTCGACAAAAGACTCAACTGGAACGAACATATATCCACCATACTCACCACTGCACAAAAAGCCAAAGGTAGCATAAACTGCCTACTAAACAAACACAGCATCCTCCACACAAACAACAAAATACTACTATACAAAGCACTAATCAGACCTATAATCACCTACGCCAGCCCCATCTGGGCCACGGCCAAACATACAAGAAAACTCATCTCATTCCAAAACAAAACACTCAGATTCATTCTCCAAGCACCATGGTTTGTAAGAAACACAATAATACATCGAGACACCAACACACCTACACTCGACAAACACATACACGACCTAGCCACACGATTCTACCAAAACCTCACAAACATACAAAACCCCACAATCTCGTCCCTTGGACTAAACAATCCCAACGATGACCCCGATAATGTCCTCCCCATTTCCCTCATATACCGTCCCACTCCAGTCCCTTGAAGATGGGAGAAAAGAGGCCCAGCCCAAAAATTTAAAAAATAATTATACACATTAGTATCAGTTAAAAAAATCAAACTCAATACTAAAACTACAAAAAATATAGTAGTAAAAACATCCAAATTTCCCATTCTCAAAATAAATAAATATAAAAAAAATTATATATTTAAAAAAAAAAATAATGCAATAAAAAGCACCCCATCTTCGGGGACAATTCCCTTCCCACCGCCATACATCAGATTATGAAGACAAGGGGGCTCGCCCCTATCACTTCGAGAGTCACCTTATGTTATGTTATGTTATAGAAATCATCAAAGGGATAAATTTTTAAAATGAAGTCAAATAGAATACTATTTACAAATGGTTATTTTTTACAAATGTGCAATCTTTACCAAGCCAGGGAAAGTAGATACAGGTAGCTTTTTGTATTTTTTTATTCATAATCGTGAGGTTTTTGATTTGTCAATATACACCGATTTTTATTTAAATTTTTTGACAGTGCTAATTTTTTTTTATAGTTTTGGTGGTTTTTATTGTTTTCTGACCTTCAGGTACTATTTATTTACATAGGTAATATTTTACAAATGTACCTATATATTTACCGACTACATTTTTAAAAATAAAATGTCCTTTAATTGTCATATAATATAAACGAAAATTTAATTAAAACACAAAATTAGAAAGTGTAAATAATTTATGAAAATATTGAAATCACTGTTAATATGTTTTCATGCCTAATAAGTTTTTATTTGCTGGTCCCTTGAAAAATGTATTAAGAGAGTTTCACTGTACAGAAAGAAATTGGACGTATCGAATTCACTGCGATTGAAAGTGTCTAAAATTGAAGTCAACACTAATGACAAAAAAAGGCAGCAAATTCATTTTTCCCATTAAAATATCCCATACTAACATTTTTCGTAATTGAAAATTTCGATTACATTTGGAGGTTTTTCTTTTTTTCTTAATTAAACAGTCTTTCGTATGGTTACAATATGAATTGGGAAAATGTGAGGCAGGAGGTGGGTCTCGAAAATTTAATTTTTTTTTTGGTGGGTTCCGATCCTGTCAACTTTGGGAACCACTGCCCTAGAGAATTATGTGTTGTATTGTATTCTGTAACATTCTATCAAACACAATATTTAAAAAAAATTAGTGTCTCTTATAAATACATATATTAAGTACATGCTATGCAGTAGAACAACCAAAAATGATTTATTTAATGACAAATGATTATTAGCTACAATAATTTACTTAATAAGAAATATAATAATGAAAATGTTATTTTAATCTGTGATTGTAAAATAATAACACAGTATACTAAGAACAGTAATACGTCTTCATACAAACTGGCCGCTACCCATTAGAATGTGTGCGTGCGTGCTCGGCGCCGTGTACGCACGCACTGTGACGCACACATTGACATAGAATATGGGGGCACAAGGCGGCAGCAGTAAGGGCCGTGCCTTCGGTGCCATTCACGCTCGCAGCCGCCGCTTTAGAAAAAAAATGCGCTTCCTGAAAAAAAATGCCTTTTTTTATGTTTGTGGCGCTTTACTAAAAAGGTGTGTTGATTATCACAAAGACTGTGAGTTTTTAAAAGTCTACGTTGATGTCAATCAGCGTTCTTGCAATTTATGTGCAGAAACTAGGTATACTAATTACAGAAATTTTCGGGTTTCATGTTTACCTTATGCGTCGGAATCTCAGACGCTATGAGTTATAAGAAAGGGAGTAAAAATAAAGTGACAACCCTAGCGTCAATGCAAGAGTAGGCTAATAACTCGCCGACAGGCCGGAGATAAACTACTGTCCTGGGTGTACTGTGATAATAATTTCTATGAAATAGGAACATATTCTATAGAATTTAAATATGTTTGTATCAAAATTAATATGTAATTCAAACTAATTACAGACAACTTTTTCAGAATATATTTGGGCTGTAAAGTGAGGTATTGATGTACTCCCCTTAAAGTGTAAAACTCTTGAATATATTGTTTAATATGATTATAATCCCTGTTTTTTTTATCGTATTTATTTTTATCACTATTTTATTTCTGCGCTTTATGTCCAATTTTGAAGACATTGAAAAATTATTCATTTTAGAGTGTAACATACTCAGGATTCCATGATGTCTTCCACATAAGCGGCACAACAAGTGTTGCTTACTGGAAAAAAGTTTTAAAAAATCTCACTTCAAATTTGGATCGTAAAGAATTTTCGTGCAAGCATTTTTTTAAATACCTTTAACAAACCTGTTTTTATAACTAAGAATACATTTTTGATATTACTATTTTATTACTTATAATCATTTCTATATTATTCGCGTTGTATCTATGGATTATAAATCACTTGTGTAATTATAAAATTTTAACAATTGTGGGGTATAAAAGCAAAGGCAGCAATATTCAAAATCAAAAAATTTTATGAATGCAGTCACCAAGGATTACTAATTTAAAATGTAATGAATTCAAGTTTTTATGCATCTCTATCCCTTCCAAAATCATGTTTCCTGTAAATTTCTAGGCTATGTTTCCTATAAAATCAAGAATTCAATACATTATAAATTAGTAATCTTCTATTATTGCATTAATTCTTATTTTTCGATATCGCTACCTTTGTTTTTATACCACACAATTGTAATCTCGAATTTGATTTTAGCATGATAATCCATTTTACTTAAAAAAAAATGTTACATGTCACTGATAATGTATCAGAAATACACTTCTATAGAATATATTTTTCTAGTTTGCTCGGCCCATCTCAAACTCAGATCATTGTACATATTTTGTTTTAGTATCATCAAATGTCTGAATTTTTTTTCAAGTTCAGTTGTTTTTTTTTTGTTTAATGGAAATATTTTTTCTTTCAACAAAGATACTAAATACATACCTGTATTCTGTACATTCTTATACATTACACTGTTTTATTAAATGTAATCCATCTTTTTACTTCCTTTCTTTTAACTCTGGGCGTCTGCTTGTTTGTTTTCTTGACGAAAAAACTTTGGATCGATTTTTAACCCTTTTCCTGTGATCCAATCGTGCTGAAACTTTGCAAGCAGACTCGTGGCGACGATCAAAAAGATCTATCAAATTTTCGTTAAAAAAAATAAATAATTATAGTATAATTTTGGATTTTTAGAAATTTTAATGGTTTTTTCAAATTGGAATCATTGCAAAAGTTTGATTACTACTAACGGCGCCGGCGGCCTGATAACGTCACGGAATATTTAAAATTTGAATTACTCCGTCGGTAGGTATAATAGGTACTTCACTACGACAATTGGTTCACTAGACAATTGGTTCATAGATGACAGCACACTTCGGTTTTTTGGGAAGAAATCAAATAATAGATATTTTTAGAGATTTTTGACATAGATATTTGTCTAGACATGTTTCATTTTCAGTCAATCAATTATTACATGATGGTAAACTTAATTTACAAAGAAAGGGAGTAAAATGAAAACTTGGTTTTTATGGGTTAGTTTTTTAACGCAATATTGTGGCACTTTTTACTTGGCAAGCCTATGTTAAGACAATCTTTCAAATATATTTGATTATATATGTTCAGCTGTGAAGGTAATGTTTCTTATAGTTACATATTTGAAAATGGTTATCACAATATTGTCAAGTGAATATAATATCATATTAAAAACATTAAGTATGGATATTCTATTATCATTATTCGACAATGACTTACATTTGTAATTTTTGAGGCTTTCATTTATTGGAATTTAGATTCATTATGCATAATTTTCATGTTGTTATTTTAGTTTAATTTCTTAGGGTACGAACATGCCAAAGATGCTTCACTGCGATACCTCGCGGTCGCGGTTTAGCTCGCTATCTCGATGTCACCTCCATGTAAAACAAATACACGCTAGTAGATACGCACGCACATGCCGAAAGATACCTCACTGCGATACATCGCGGCCTACATGGAGGTTTAGCTCGATGCTTTCGTGATAGGGATGGGCGTTGAATGGACGGACTAGTTGAAATCAACCGTTGACGTTGCATCGACGCGTCGACCGTTTACGTTTATCGCATGGACTGGTTGAATTCGTAGACGGTGGACAGCGGACGCCGTGGTCGGTGGACGATTCGAGATTAACGCAATGCAAAGCAACGAGCGAGAGCAAGACAAAACGTCTCCGTTTATTTCTCTCTCATCTCTCGCTGTCGACTTGTAGATGCCATAGACGTCATAGACGGCTCGACGGGTAATTTCATTTCAACTCTAAAGTACACTACCATAGAGTGCAGATCTGTGTACACGAACTATGACTAGAGATTTGAAATTTGAATACATGCGTAGGGCGAGATAGGCTTAATAAGCTATTATCTATTATTTTTTTACTTGATTTTTTGTGATGTCACGTGCGACGATTCGGTGAATTCCCAATTTTACGCTGTATAAAATAAAACAATTCTGTTTAATTATTTTATTTTTTATTGAACTATTATTAATTAACAGGCCGGCTAGATATTTTTCTAAAATCAATATTTTATTCGATCGATCTCGACTTCTTATATCTACCTGAAAAGGGATGCAAAAATTTAATTATTGTGTTATTTCCTTACTTTTCAACTTTAGCATATAAATGATAAACAAACTTGTAGGGAATAAAATTTTCTATACCTAACTATGGTCCTTATTCAGGAGTCCAACATTAATTATTATATATGTAATATAATCTTGAATTTAGGTTTAATTAATTTTTATTAAAAATTCCCTATTTTCAACTTTATAGATAAAAAATAAATCTATTATAATTTTGTTTACACCACTTTTTATTGTTTTTTTACATGTTTCGGGAACAATGTTCCTTTTCTCAGATTGAGCCTTAAACTAAAGTTGACAAATAATACAGATATATTTATTTATTAATAATGTCACCACAAAGTGAAAGCCTGACTTTGAAAGATGTATTCTTCAATAAATTTCTATATAACATCTCAAATGTAAAGTATTTTTAAATTATGTATTTATTTATAAATTTATAGATAATAAATAAATGTAAAGTATTTTTTACCGCACCTCATAACTGGTGCCTTTATTACGCAAAATCATTGTTTCCTTCCATTTTATTCACTCGCATTTTAATGCTTATACCCAATACTTTCACTGCTTATATATGTAGTTTATATTTATATTTTACTGCTAACACCTGATATTGCTGTGTATACCTACTTCTTTCTTTGTTATATATAGAAAGAAGTATATAAAACAATATGTAAAAGCCTTTAATGTGCGTAAACAAATAAATAATTAAATATTTATTTTTACATATAAGCACAAGTAGCGGTTTTACTTTCTCCGAAACTATATTCCTTCGAACTTCTTTAAATTTTAAAAATTAACGTCATAAAAATAGCCAACGGTTGAGCCGTCGAGAAGCGTCGCGTTGAACCGTAGACAGTTGACCATCGTCCCGATGTTTAGATAGAACGTCCGCGACGTCCGCGTAACGAAGTTGA
>JADDOH010000867.1:0-22221 GCA_016648135.1 Agrypnia vestita
AAGAGGAGAATGCGAAATTATTTACTGCAAAGAGAAAGAAGGACGGACATTCTATGCGATCTTCGATCGATACAGCTCGACGAGTTCGAGAACGATTTCGTTTTCCCGCATTGTCATCTTGACAGATGCAGCGCATGCGTATTCACTTGTTTACATACCACGTGGTACTGACGCTCCGCGGAATGTTGCAGTGAGTACGCTCGGGTATCGTGCGCATGGCAACGTTGCCACGGCACGTAGAAATGCCGCGCTATGTTGTGCGCGAGGTCGCGGTACAGTGCACGACGTTGCAACGTCACGTAGACACTATGCCGCGCGTGCTGTTGAGGGACAATTTGTCCCCTAGTGAATACATGGCTTTATCCTACCTAATACGATAGTTCATTTCGGATAAGTAATGGACCCACCAAGGGTTGTAACGCTGAAGATGGATGGATGGATCTTTCAAACCTCAAATAAGTATAGTCAGCGCGGTACAACGTCATTTTTACACATGCTGCATTATTCTACGATCACAAATCAGAACCGTCGTTATACTGACTTCGTATTTTATAAATTAATGAGAAAAAATACAATTTTTATATTCCATTAGATGGCTTCTTTTTTTCACTTTTTAACGATCCAAAAAAAATCAATATGGAATTTTTTGCACATCCGTCATTGTTCTACGATCATGATTAGATTAGAAAAAAGACGTAAAATCACAGACTTTATGACACTCCACAAAATAGTAAACAAACTGGACTCGCCCTCAATACTCTCGCAAATAGATATTAATCACCTGCCCGGGCTCTGAGATCCCAAACACTATTCCACACAGAGGTCTACAACACCAACATAGGTTTTCTCTCTCCTCTAAACCAGTAAAACGATGTCACCTCAGTTTAAGAGAGAAATTAGATATATCACTCCTGACCGAAAATAATTTGAGCTTGTAATACGGACTCTTCGGAAATCAACCTAAACAAATTTATTTATTGCCACAAAGACGCGGGTGTACATTTTCTGACTTGGTTGACCTGGGGGCCCACGGGCCTGTCATGTCGTGCCGAGATTGCGAACTTCGTTCATCTTGTAGTCGATTATTGTACTATATTCAATTCAATTCAATTCAATTCAATTTATTTCATGATAATATGTACATGACAAACAAAATGTTTAAGGCATACATATTAGGAAGTATATATCAAAAATGAAAATATTTAATAAATTAAAAATAACATAAAATCTGGTCAAAGGTGTAGGAGAATCCCGCTTCGGAAAACCCCCTCAGACACATGGAATATATCAATACCCAAAGCGATCTTGTTCAGCATAGCTGTGGCTCTTCCAACAGGCATAACCATCGGCAGGTTGGTCCTGTATATTGGAATGTGAAACAATCTATGCTGACGATGTCTAGTGTAATTATCAGGAACATACAAACCAATGCTCTGCATAATTTCAGGATTATCGATCATACCGCGCAACAATCGATAAAAATGTGTAATCAAATACACATTCCTTCTAGTCTCTAAACTATTGTAGCCAAGCATACCCTGGAGAAACTCGGTTGGGTAAAGCCAAGGATAATGCCCGTACTCTCTCATGTAGAGATATCTCAGAAACTTCTTTTGGACTTTCTCCACCATAAGAGAGTACTTGCCCTCATGTGGCCCCCAGATCATCGAGCCACTCTCGAGTCTACTCCGCACCAAGGAGTTGTAAAGAGTTCTGAGTACGCGGGTATTCTCGAAAACCCTGGCAGTACGCAGAACAAATCCTAACATTCTCAAAGCATCACCACTGATCGTCTCTATGTGATCGTGAAATGTTAGGTTGCTTACAAATCTAACACCTAGATCTTTAACATTTGAACTGCTATATTTCTACTGCATAATGTTTTAATGTTTTACTCTAAAATGTGACTGTACTAATCACCTTGCCCTAAATGATTATCCATTAGGGTCATTCTGACCTGTCAATAGTCCTTAAATTAATAAAAATGAAAAAATAAATAAAATTGACGATATGCTAATTTACGAGTTATATCTTTGGAACACGCCGACTGTTTTGTTCTTACTTGGAACTCGTTTCAAGATCATTATTTTCTTGTTAGTGTCGAAATTACGGTACACTAAAGGAAGTCTGGAAGTTTTTCTAAAGATCTCGATGGATAACGACGTACTCCGATATTTAAATGTAAATCAACATCGAGACTCGTTAGTGTCTAAGTAAACTTGATATAAGTTCAAGCACACATAGATTATTTTATTATTATGTAATCATTATTAACCGGTCGTATGCCGCGCAATTTTGCGCACGATTGCTGTTTTTTAGACACTTTTTTTGTGATGGTTATATTCATGTAAAAATCAACAATAATCGCTAAGACGTTGCAGTTTCTGGTTTCTCAATATACAGACTTCAATAATTACTTGTACAATAATTGATTAATTGATTGATTAATTATGAAAACAAGTAACGAAATTTAATGTCAGAAATGTACGCACATGTTTATCGAATAGAACCATGGAAGCAATAACACTAAAGATATTGTATTTCAATATTTTAGTTTAAATATATCAAAGAATATAAAAATACTTAATTTTAAAATTTTTTCATTTAAAATAACACTTTTTTTAACAGATTAATAACACAATTAATGCGCGGTTCGAAGATGACATTTGTAATGATTTTTTGTCCGGTTTTCGCGGCAAATGAGGTTACTTGACAAATAGAACCCACTAATTCATTCAAAAACTTGAAATATAACCAAAAATAAGCTTTAACGCAAGTAAAATAGGCCGAATTCGCATACGTGTCTAGGAAGCGCAGATCTGCGCTCTGGCACCCGACCGGTTAACTGAGGGGTGTAAAAGCAAATGCAGCAATCTTTCACTGAGGTGTTTCTGAGATAAATACTACGAAATATCTATACAATACTAGGAAATACTAGGAATAATTCTAGGAAATTTCTCTGGAATCTATGAATCTTATTGGAAATAAGTTTTTAAAAACAATTTCCACCTCAGTTTTCCCTTTATATACAAAGTGTACAAAGACATATTTAACTTTTAAATATGGATATTGCTGTACTTGCTATGAAATAGTGAACATGAAAAAATAATTTAATTAAACTTTTATAAATTGCACAAAGTCACTGATACGTCGTGTATTTAAATCTCTTAGGTTTGCACTAGAAAACTTCTCGCTTATCGGTAGGTACTTTCTTAATTTACTATCGCCGGAATACACATACTCTCTGGCAACACTGTTTTTACTGACATTTTTGATGGTTTGCAAATTTGTGACAGATGAGAAAAAATTATAATCAATATTGCAGTTAAACATTCAGTCAGAATGTCAAAAAAAAACGCCGTATGGGTGAATTATATTCACCGATACTTCTGACAAGTGCACAGTATAGCGGTTCATTAAAAAGATTTTATATACTTATCATAATCAAGCAAAGTGAGACGTACCTATTTATATAAGAAACGTGCATGGAAATATTTTTAAAGGATGGCCCAGGGCTGGCGATCTGTATGAGCTGGCTTGAGTGATGACTTTACACAATGCAATGTTTACCAATTCTATCGTAAGAACATCCGCACATTATCAAGCATATATGTTGCTGTGAAAAGTTGTACCTGTACGTTCCTTTCATAAATGTGAAAACTTTAATATATTTTAAGGGACTACGCTAGAGATATCAGTCCTTTTCATAACTAACTAACTAACTAACTAACCATCACGCCGTTTCCCTGCAGGGGTAGGCAGAGAGGATTGAGCGCCACACTCTTCTATCCTGGCACACCACTTTTGCTTCGGCCACATTCATACATCTTCTCATACACGTTCTACGATTGTTGCGGCTTTTAACAGGGCCATCCTCAAATACTTGTAGTACCTGATCGTGCCAGGTCTTTCGCGGACGCCCTCTATTCCTGTTGCCTTCAACATTCGCCTCATATATTTTCTTAACCATCCTTTCCTCGTTCATACGTTCCACATGACCAAACCATCTCAGCACTCCTTTCTTTATTCTATCTACCACACTACAGCCAGCATTGCATTCACTTCTAATTTGTTCATTCCTCACTCTATCGACCAAAGATTTTCCACACAAACGTCTTAGTGACCGCATTTCAACCGCATTCAGTCTACTTTCATTCCTCTTTTGCCAATTCCAGGCTTCACTTCCATACATAAGGGTTGGCACTAGAACGCCATTATGTACCGCTAGTCTTGCTTCTTTTGACAGATTCTTATTGGCCATAATTGTCCTTTTCATGAAATAGTTTATTATGATTTGTCTAAATCTATGTATAATATCTCGAGACAAGGAATACAGATGTCTCTATCAGAGTCCCATCAAATATATGAAAGGTTCTAGATTCGGAATAAGTACAAGGTATCTCATAGCTAGTATAAAAAACTTTACAGATGGATTCCTGCCTTGATAATGAGTCGAAAATGTTAAAGCAACCGTGACCAAAAATGTCAATAATTATTTTTGTTTTCATTTGACTAATTTTTTATACAAAGTTGAACTAACATTAAAGTAACTTATATCGATTATAAAAAATTCATTCGCTTCAATACAACGCAAATAGAATGATAAAAACCCTGTAAAAATTCTATTTTCAATTTTTGCGAGGTTTTTATCATTTTATTCGGTTTGTATAATTTTTTTTCGTATTTCTCATTTAGTTAAGTTTCATATTGTTTACGGGCAAAAATGAATTATTTTCCCTCTGTTTAGTACTGCTCCCGCACTGAGTATTTGTTTTTCTGTCGGTTCTGACTTCGTTGCCGGAAGTCTTCGTGTTTTTCTTTTGTCCGTCATCCATTATCCCCTTGAGGGGCGGTTTACGCTGTCTGCCTTCAAGCCATCCACTGTTATTGTTACTTTCATTTATTATGTTTTAACATTGTAGTTTTGTTTTGTTTTACTTATGATTTCGTTTGTTTTATTTTTAAGTTATACGACTCTTGTTTCGTTTTATTTCACGTACATTTTCTTTTTTTTTAATCAAGACCTATTTATTACACGGTGGGGACAGTGAATGGTTTGTTTCTGTTTTATACGACCGCTGCGAGGCGGCACGGTCTTGCAAAGTAGTATTAAAAAAATGTCAATCTGGAGACGATTGGGTAGGACCGATAAGGAAGCTTTTACTCTTAGAACGGTCCTGGGTAAGTGGTGGGTACCATTCACTGTTTGAAAATGTTGCGACAAATCGAAAATTGACCTATTAATTATGATTTTTTTTATTTCTTTACACAATTTATATGCCTATACGCATAATTATTTAACATTTCAAATATGGGAAATATATATTTTTACTGTCTCTATGAGACTCAGAAGACTCGTATATAGAGAAGTTTCATGATTATATTATGTGTCTAGTAGGTGTTTATATATATGTCTTTTGGTTTCAATTATAATGTTTTTCTGATGTGTTATTTTTCTGATCGTTTGGGAGAAATTATTAAAGAATGTAATACCGAGAAAACTAAAATGATTTTGGCTAGTGGTAAAATTAAATTTTTTAATATTATCTCTATCATCCGTATTCTGAAAATAACAATATCTGGATCTTTAAGATCTTTATCCCAACACTTAATAGACGATAATAAAAATCAAAAATGTCCAGAGCGGATTTTGTAATTCAACGGCTCAAATACACTGTATTAAAAGATGATATAAGAAAGATTGTTTCTTACAAACGTATTAATTTCTTCATCTACAGCGTCCAGATGAAATATCATGGCTAAACTTGACCGCGTTACCGCGTATTCAAATATTACCATCTTGACATTTGACAGATAACAATTTACATCTTTCTCCCTCCCTCTATATCTATCTCATGTAGAAACTTACAGAAACAAACACCGACGTAAGCTTATTATCGTCTATTAAGCGTTGGGATACAGATCTTAAAGATCCAGACATATCTGTCAAATGTCAGGATGGGAAGATTTGAATACGCAGTAACGCCGAACACGGTTATGACAAGTTTAGCCATGATATTTCATCTGGACGCTGTGGATGAAGAAATTAATACGTTTGTAAGAAACAATCTTTCTTCTTCTTATGTCATATTTTAATACAGTGTATTTGAGCCGTAGAATAGCAAAATCCGCTCTGGACATTTTTAATTATTATTATCGTTTATTAAGTGTTGGGATAGAGATCTTAAAGATCCAGACATTGTTATTTTCAGAATCGGGCCGTATGTCTTGTAGATCGAAAATCGCTTCTTGTGTTTAATGTATTTTTAATTTAAAAAATTTGGATTATTGAATTTTTTTGTAAATATGTATGTATCTATTATTTTTGGTATTTTTTTATTCGAAAATCGATTCTAGTATGTTCGATTTGAATCAAATCAGAGATTGATTTTTTAAAAACCGAATTGACGCGCCCATGCGGAGTGCCACCCTGACCGACTGCACGGAGCCTCGCGATTTGCACGAGGGCATAATTCACTCGGAGTAAGTACCCACCGCATTTCCCGCGGCGAGTGTTGCCAGGTGCCGCGTGCCGTGTTCGCGCGGGTTTTTCACCGCTGGCAACCGCGAGTGACATGTGTTTTAGCGCGCTTATTTGAATTGCAAATGGCGTCGTTCCGCATTCTGGCCAACCGTACCGAACGTCGTGTGAGAACGCGATGGAGTCGCGTTTCAGGCTGACCGGCCTAAAAATGGAGAAAAATTTATGAATGAGAAATCATAATTTTACACGAAACTCGATAAATCTTTTTCTCTGTTCCCCCGAAGCTTAGAAATCAACAACGCTATTTGGATTTCAGAACTAGTTGGCTGTTAGAGCACCATCTGTCGTATGGTGCTCGAATGATTATATAGTTGTAGGAGGGCTCCATCCAGCACCATTTAAATAATATTAATATGTCAGAAACAATTTAAACCTAAGAGGAGAAGCATTTATATTATTTCAAACCTTTTTTAACTCATTTGTGACAAGGGCAAAAGACAAGGTAATCCGATAATTGGCCATTACTCGATGATAATGGATGCAATGGATAATGGTTCCGCCTCTGATGACAATCGGTGGATAAAATACACAGAAAAGTAAAGATAAAAGAAAGGAAACTGAGATAGTATGGCCACGTTGGACGCGGACTAACCGATCACATTGTTAACCAGGCAATCTCCACGGATCTTCTCCGAATCACATCCGGAGGAAGTACAAAACAATTTGTGGGTGGTGCAAAGGGATGGTCAGATGCAGAGGCATGGATTGGGTGACGTTATCCAGGACAGAAGAAAGTACAGCCTGAGGATGAGAGAGCTGACCTCAACAGTCGACGACGACAGTGAGTTAGGAAGCCAGGGAGAAGAAATATGAAGTCTTAAGAAGAATGAATAGATTTGTTGTTATTTGCAAATTATGCGTTCTAAAATACTGTTTACTTAATTAAGGATAAATTATAGAAGTTTCACAGATACGAAGCTAATTTATATATGAGAAAAGTGGATGGAAGTCTGTTGTAGATGGCTCAGGGCTTACAACTTATGTGTGAACTGATTTAAGTCAATCCACTCTAGACAATGCAACGTTCACCAATTCCATCGTAAAAACATCAACACCTTATCAAATTTTGAAAGTTCTATATACATATATATGTTCGAATCAAGAACCTTTCATATGGTCTCTGCTAGAGACATCTGTTGATTTTTCCCGTTAACAAGTCAGTGTACACATCTATCGTAACTAGTAATGATACCTCTATATATATATTTTTTTAAAGTGGAGTTTTTTTTAGCGATATTCGTTTTAACGTTTATTTATTTTTGCTTAGCACACTTGATACAAGCGTCTTAAGCCCGAAATGCAGCGTGAATTGCGCAAGTCTTGTGCTAAAAATAATTACAAACACTATTGTAGAGTGTAAAGCGGCCTTTAAAATGGTAATCACGAAGTCGACAGCCGCCGGAATGTGGCGTGCTGCGCGCGAGACCGAAAAGCGTTTTGATTAAAATTTAAATCCGTTCTTCTTTTGTCCGCAGTTTTAAAATAATTAAAGCGCTTTGTAACCTTTGAACAACACTTTACTATTTTAAATATGAACTACTTCATTATGGAAATAATGCATACATTTGTTTGATAATTTAATCATAGTTATTATTTATGCGATTCACTTCACTTAAAACTCTTCACGTTAGCTTTAGAAGATGTATTTAAGACCCTGAATTGGGATAACAGAGGGATGAAGATAGATGTAAATGAAAAGTATAGTATAGTAGCTGTAAATGAAAAGATTAAAGAACTAAGTATAATGATAAAATAGTTACTTGAGCCTCCGAGCAAAGTTGCTCTTAATTCAGTGTGAACATAAAGAAAAAAATTTTTTTGAGTTATATATCTGGGACACAAGATAAAAATAGGCAAAGAAAACAGCGGAAGTGCCAAGATGAATGTAGAAAAGCTCAAATGCACGCAAAGGTCCGTGGAGAGACTATTTAATGAGGTGTAGAACTAGAGTGGTGGATATCATGGATCGTGTAGCGAAGTTAACATGGCGATGGGCAAAGCATGCTGCAAGGCTGGATGCCACAAGATGGACTCCGTGAGTTCCGAAGTGGAGACATTGGGAGAATAAAAGAAGCATCGAAAGTCCTCAAACGAGTG
The DNA here is from genome assembly GCA_016648135.1 of Agrypnia vestita. NCBI lineage: Eukaryota > Metazoa > Arthropoda > Insecta > Trichoptera > Phryganeidae > Agrypnia > Agrypnia vestita. The sequence goes on from JADDOH010000867.1 coordinate 8,642, forward strand.
GGAGGGAAGAAATAGCTAAGGATGGAAGGATATCCAGCAGTGGAAAGATGAAGGCTAAAGAAAAAGATGGATGACTTTGAAAACAGACGGGAATAATACTATTAAAGAGATCCAGAAGTGCATAGTGAGCGCGACTCGCTATAATTTCCGCCTCCAAAATCAATTAAAATCCAGACTACTAACTGAAACACTAAAATATTAGTGTACGCAAGACCATACGCGGCTGAGACATGGGCACTGACAGAGAAAAACCAGCTAGCATTGGATATTTTAAAAGGAAAATTTTGAGGCCTACCTTTAGACCGGTTCTAGATAATTGTCTTTGGCGCAGACGTTACAACAAAGAGTTCTTTACTTTTTTAAGGACCTAAGGGTCACATAACTTATAAAATTGGGAAGACATCGGCGGCTGTGTCCTATAGACAGAATGATTGAACAACAAACACCAAGTTCAAGACCAATAGGGCTCAAGAGCTTTGGAAGGAAGATGGAGCGACTATGTTCTCAAATACATATCTGCCGTAGATATCCAGAACTGGAGAGAGCTGGCCAACACTGAGATGAGCAGAGGAATACTCTTGAAGAGGTGTACCTGCCAGGTTTTTGGCAGTAGAGTAACATCTCGCATAGCCTAGCTTCAAGTTGCGTTTGAAAATTTGTAAAAAAAATTATGAATTAAAATAAATTAGTATTAATATAAAAAATAAATACGCAGAGTCACGGGGGAGTAGCTGTGGGCGGCAAATAAAAACACTTAAAATTAATAAAGTTTTATTAACTGCACAAAGTCACTGGACAACAATTTTGTCTTTGAATCTTTGGCAAATTTTATGCAAGTTTTGATATTATTCTCAATGATATGGTACCTACTGAAATAGGTTTGCGTACTGAGTTACATATGTAGTCACCATGGTGATGCATTTTTAGTAGATGAAAAGATAATTAGATATATTTATTTCACATTTATAGGTGACAACATTTTATAGTGTTTACAAAAATATATAACCATGTTTCATTGTTGCTGAGGGTCTTGGCAGCAAATACCTAAACACTACATTAATTTGACGCCCTGCCTGCTACGCTAGTATTTTACTGTATTATGGCAGAGAGCGCTCTTTCAGTAGGTACAGTTTATTTATTTATTAAATCCCAAAAGAAAATATACAAAATATAATATATATTACATACATTATAAGTATATTAAATCCTATAAAGGTATATACATATACCTGTACAAAGGTTCGGGAGATGAGAAGTTAGACATGTGTAATAATTTACGCACGATTAAAACTCAATAAAAACTATATAAATTAGTAAGAACATTTATTATTTATATAAAGCAGTTATTATATGAAAAAATCTTAGGGCCAATAAAAATATGTATAATAATAATAATAAATCATTAATAAATTTAATAATAGTGTTAATTCTATATAATAGACATTCATCCGTATTCTGAAAATAACAATATCTGGATCTTTAAGATTTTTATCCCAACACTTAATATACGATAATAAAAATTAAAAATGTCCAGAGCGGATTTTGTAATTCTACGGCTCAAATACACTGTATTAGAAGATGATATAAGAAAGATTGTTTCTCACAAACGTATTAATTTCTTCATTCACAGCGTCCAGATGAAATATCATGGCTAAACTTGTCATGACCGCGTTACCGCGTATGTATTCAAATCTTCCCATCTTGACATTTGACAGATAACAATTTACATCTTTCTCCCTCCCTCTATATCTATCTCATGTGTAAACTTATAGAAACAAATACCGACGTAAAGCTATGTCTCGTTTATTTTTAATTTTTATTATCGTCTATTAAGTGTTGGGATAAAGATCTTAAAGATCCAGACATATCTGTCAAATGTCAGAATGCGAAGATTTGAATACGCGGTAACGCCGAACGCGGTCATGACAAGTTTAGCCATGATATTTCATCTGGACGCTGTGGATGAAGAAATTAATACGTTTCTAAGAAACAATCTTTCTTATATCATCTTTTAATACAGTGTATTTGAGCCGTAGAATTACAAAATCCGCTCTGGACATTTTTAATTTTTATTATCGTCTATTAAGTGTTGGGATAAAGATCTTAAAGATCCAGACATTGTTATTTTCAGAATCGGGCCGATTAAAAAATGATGTAAATTGGATAGTGAATAAAAGAAAATATATAAAAATAGTTGAAAAGATAAAAATAAATGTTCATGTAGGTCCGAGTATTTTTAAATTTATATCGCGGCTTTTAAAAGGTTTTGTGCTTTCTTCCCCTTTCACGGAGCCAGAGACCTTTGAAGAAAAATATGCGAGACTATGGCTACAAGTTTTTAGTTTTGTGTTTATAATGTTGAATATTTTTGGAGCTTGGAAGAGATGAAATCTTTGTGAAAAAATTTTGGGGAATTTTGGTACAAGATAGTCGCGGTTCAGTTGTGTGCCCTTGTTAAGTAAGTTTTATTGTTTTTTCGAACACTTTTTTGTAATTTTGACGTCAGTGCGCGCTGAAAAAAAAATGTAGTCACCATTTAGTTGGTTTCATTTTTGATATCTTTTTGGTCACGTTTTAGATTATTTGTGGGGTATAAAAGCAAAGGCAGCAATCTCCAAAAAAAATTGAACGCAGTCATCGAGCATTACTAATTTAGAATGTACTGAATTTGAAATTTTATAGGAAACATAGCTTATAAATTTATAGGAAAAATGATTTTGGAAGAGATACATGTATATGATATAGAATTAAGTACGTTTTAAATTAGTACTTAATTCTCGATGATTGAAATCAAAACATTTAAAAAGTTTTTTGGACATTGCTGCCTTTGCTTTTATACCCCATATTTGAAGTATGGGTAATGAATAAACTATGTCACCGCCATGGAGAGGTATTTTTGTCTCCTTTAAGTATGTTTTAAACACGGGTTCTAAATAAAATATCTAGTCACCATTTTTTGTCGATTTTTAGTAAATTAGTGTATATTATAGATATCTCACAGAGACGAAACTGTATTAATTATGGGAAAGTAGGTATAGAAGTCATTTTTGGGTGTAACAGGACTTATGACCTGTCTTTAGGTAGGCTTAAGTGATCACTTTACACAATTGTAAACAATGTATAAGCATGGTATATTCTATCATGGGTGGAAATGGTGAATGTTACAATTGTGTAAAGTGATCACTTAAGCCTACCTAAAGACAGGTCATAAGTCCTGTTACACCCAAAAATGACTTCTATACCTACTTTCCCATAATTAATACAGTTTCGTCTCTGTGAGATATCTATAATATACACTAATTGATTAATAATGTCTCTGTGACATAAATCCAGCACTGTTCTGAAAGATTTGAACAAACTCAAAATATTCTGGATTTTTAGTAAGTTTTAATTTTGATGGGTCACGTTTTAGATGGTTCAAAGTTTACGGGTACTGGATAAAACATGTAGTCACCGCGGTGGCATATTTTTTGATCGCATTTTAGAATGTTTTTTATTGGGGTAGGTGCGGGCGCGACTCGGGTACTTTACTCATTAATATAAATTAAGAGACCTTCACTTTTGCGACACGCTTTCTAATGAATCAATGTCGATGGAATCTATGTTCCTTAAAATGCCGAACGGAATCTGAATTTCTGTCGTGTTCTGGAAGGTCGCGAGCCACGCGCGTGGGGTGACCACGCAGCGGGCCATCCGACCTATTCCGAAAATAACAATATTGTTACAAGATGTTAGAAAGATATTGCGCGCAGAATCCCACAAAATATATCGATGATGACAATAAGCCCGCCTTAAGACAATAAGATAAGAAGCTTCTAGTACCTTCCAGAACAGCCTACTATTATCTAGGACATTCGGGAGACGCCTGGAATAGGAATGCTTACTTACTTACTTACTTACCATCACGCTGTTACCCCGTGGGGGTTATAGATAGACATACAACTCTCACCGCATCCACATTCATACATCTTCGCACGCGAGCTCGCCGCTTGTTGAGGCTTCTAGCGGGAACATTTTCCAGTATCTGGTTAATCTGGTCGTGCCGCGTCTTCCGCGGTCGCCCTCACTTTCTGGCGCCATCAACACTTGCGCTATATATCTTTTTTACCATTCTTTCTTCATTCATTCGCCCAACATGCCCAAACCATCTGAGCGACCCTTTTTTAATCCTATTAATATAATCTCGGTGTACTGAGATCTCGTACGAATTTTGCGTGTGAATGTGACCTTTCTGGCCGACGTCTCGGATCCCGTTGCAGGGTCCATCATCAGGGTGATCTGAACGCGATGCTGCGAAAGTAAAGCCCGTTTCAGACGAAGAGTTTGTTTTGTCGCCCAAAGTGGTGACCCCAGCGTGTCGCGGGGCTCGCGTGCCGATGGCCGATAAAGCGGGTTCTTATTATTCGCCGGCGAAACGTAGCCAAATTATTACAATTCCCCCCATATCAAGAATCCGATGATATACATGTGTATTCGAATTTCGGGGACAGAGACCATTTTTGGTAACATGTTTCATATTTACTTAGTTTTTTAACTTTTTGTATACAGGATTATTTGGAAAACATTAAGAAAAAATGAACCTACAGATAAAAATCTTTTTAGTCGTTTTGTGGGACTGAATATTATAAAATATAAAGAAAATAAATAGAAAAAAAAAATTAGTTCTAAATCTTTACAATGTTATATAATAACTGTCCATATGCCGAAATAGCTATGATTGCTATTTTCAAAATGCGGCCGAATGTCCGTTGAACGGATAGGTCACAAAAAGAGGAAGAAAAATTACATACAGTACATTATATTACATTGTACATTGTACCTTCGTCGTTATCCGACGGGAATGATTTATACAACGCGTATGAGTCCTGTATTCCTGTATGAAACGCCATAGTAAATGTATACTATTTAGCCGTGTCAATTATAGAAACCTGAATTTAACTATAATATACGAATCCTGCCTTGATTACGAGTCGAAAGTGTTCAAGAAAGCATAACCTAATATCAATTCAAAGTTTTTTTTTTTTTTCAATATTTTTAACTTGAATTGAATTGAATTTATTATGAATATTTTTATTGTATGTTGTGCGCTCTTAAATTATGCACACTGCAAAAAAATAAACAACAAATTAGGACTTATGTTTTTTTTTTAAATATCACGTTTTGAATGTTTAAACGTCATTTTCTCAAAAGTAATCTAATGTCACTTAGTTAGTTTTACCTCTAAGGGGACGACGTATGGATGTCACTCCGACTATAGAAATTTTAGTGTGTTTCGCGCAAGGTTTAAGGCTGCCTCAAAGCTCTGTTTTCGAAACTATATTTTTGGGTCGCAATCCTAGGATTGGTCCGCAACAAGCACTCGCCCTCTCCACTCCTCTTTGTCACCTGCCAGCCTCTTCATCTCTCGGTAGGTGCTATAGCGCGCATCTCCGATAATCTGGTCTACGCAGCTTAATCTCGAGCGGCCTCTACGATTGCTGCCTTCGACATTTCCCTCGACGATGGTTAAAAGAGGGTCCGGATGCCTATTGGGTGCTCACCACCTCGTCGTTTCGGATATGTTCTGACCAATGGATCCTCGCCACGCGCCTCGCCAGCGCCACATCTCAAAGGCTCAAACTATATTTAAAATATCGTAAATGACCAATCGTAATTCCATCCAATATTAAAAACTTCTGGTCCTACTAATCAACTTTCAAAAAATCTTCGGAACTTTCCTCAACTATGTATTTCGAATCTTACAACAATAATTGCCCCGAAGAAATTTGCGAAATGTTTTCGTCGTACTTCCAGTCAGCTCTTGAGCCTTCGCATCCTGCCGCCAGCGATTAAACAAACACTCCTGAAATGGAAGCGTCTGATATCCTAATCAGCAATATTTACTTTTAAGTAAATAATGTAATCGCAATAATTAAAGGTCCCGGACCCAACAATTTATTAGGATCCAAACTTCCTTACGATGACGGTAGGGTCTATTTGTTCACCATTAAAATTACTATAAAACTTTTAATTATGTAAATAGGCGTTCACCACTCCGATTCACAAGAATGGATCAAAGCAGGATGTTGAGAACTAAGACCGATATCCGTCATCGCCAAGGTCTTTGAGAAACCGATCCATAACGTACTATTCCCAATTTTTCAAAATTACATAATAGAGCAATACCATGGACTTGTCCGTAATAAATCAACTATGGATGACAAAACTGATGGTCGATGCAATCTATACTGACTTTAAAAAAGCTTTCGATAAAGTAGATCATGATATCCCCCTCAAAAAGATCGCATTAATTGGTATTAATCTGTATCGCTGGTTTGCCTCCTATATATCCATTAGATAACAATGTGTGACCATCAATGGTTATCGTTCAAAGTGGATCCATAAAAATGTTCACCAGTACCGTATGGGTAGCAACAAGCTTCAATCCGTTGGATAATAACAATAAAAGATCTAGGTGTTATCTTTCACACCCATCTTCGCTTCCATATGCACGTAGAAAACATAATTAGTAAATCACAAAATATGATAGGAATTATACATCGTATCACTAAAAATTTCAAAAATCCTAAAACTTACATGCACCTGTACCAAACACTTATTCAACCACACCTCGAATATGCATCGAGCATTTGCAATCTCTACTATACTGTACATATTAAGAAACTTGGATAAATACAAAGAAATAACATAAAAACGCTTAGATTCAGGTTACACTATTTTAACAGTTTGAGTTTGAAAAACTGACGCTCAGCTCTTGACATTTTTAACTTGTACAAGATCTGTCGAAACCAATTTAGTTGTCCACTCCTATTATCACTAATAAATATTCCTGTCTCAGCAAGGGCTACTGGAACACATTGTCTCTTCCAAATTCCTGATGCTCGCACCAACTTCGGATTACTCTTATGGGAATGTGCCGAGCCTACAACAATTTATTCACCGACATTGAAATCTATCTTGGGTCTCCATACGACCTAAGATTACATTAAGCCATGTATTCACTAGGGGACAAATCGCGAAACATTCCGCTCGACATGTCGCATCAACATCTACGCTCATGTTTCGGGGACAATGACGCGGTCAATTGACGTGTACACACCGGGACTCGCATATCTTGTCGCGGAAATGTCATCCGATGAGGTTATGGATGACAGCTGCGGTATCACATTTGGCGAAAACGGGGTTCCGCGCAATTCGAAATGTTTTTTTTGGGTCGCAATTTCAAATTAACGAGGTTTTACTGTAGTAAATTGAATATTATTAAAAACAAGGTCCTTTTTGCAAATAATTATTGTTTTCCAGAAGTCACGGAAATATATCGCCCTATGAGGTTATGATGATAGCCGCGTATCTGTTTATGTTAATGAGTTTATCGAAAAGTAAGAGGAGAAAAAAGAGGAGAATGCGAAATTATTAACTGCAAAGAGAAAGAAGGACGGACATTCTATGCGATCTTCGATCGATACAGCTCGATGAGTTCGAGAACGATTTCGTTTCCCCGCATTGTCATCTTGACAGATACAGCGCATGCGTATTCACTTGTAAACATACTACGTGGTACTGACGCTCCGCGGAATGTTGCAGTGAGTACCCTCGGGTACCGTGCGCATGGCAACGTTGCCACGGCACGTAGAAATGCCGCGCTATGTTGTGCGCGAGGTCGCCGAACAGTGCACGACGTTGCAACGTCACGTAGACTCTATGCCGCGCATGCTGTCGAGGGACAATTTGTCCCCTAGTGAATACATGGCTTTATTCTGCGTCGCAGCATCGAATTAATCATTGAATTAATATAATAATACAATTATTAATCAATCCAGCATGGGATCAATAATTAATTAATTAGGATCGGTCTGTACCAAGCACTCGATTGAATACTGATTCAGTATTTAGTATATTAATTGAATATTGATTCAGTGTTGCAAGATACAAATAAGTTTCACTTATCTTAATACGTTATATTTAATATTGTTTCTTATCTTATTATGTTTTATTTACTACTGTTACTACTAAAAAAATAAATTATAAAAACCCTGCAGAAATTCCAATTGAAATTGGAAGACTCGTCCAAACTGCTTGCGGCAGATTGGATGAGTCGGTAAAAAGGTCTGCGGCTCCAGCGGCCGGCCTGAATGGAATAAAAAACATGGCGCCACACACATAGGAAACGTGACGCGGGATATTAAAATTTTTGACCAAGCTGTCATCATTAAACATCTATGGTTGAAACTTCCAAACGCGATTGAATACTGTTCTCTCTAACGCAGTGCACACTGAAGGAAATATTCAAGAAGTACAGGAAATTTTCGTTCCTTAAGGGTTAACGAATGTATTGGTGTCTAATAATAATTAGGTACTTGAATAATCGACCGGCGATAAAATACGAGAGTACCTACCGTCAAGCGAGAAGTTTTCTAGTGCGAATCTGAGCGAAGCCAGCGAAACTATCTTGTGATAGACAAAAGTGCGGAGAATTAAAGAAAAAGGTACCTGTGTAGAATATTCTATCGATAATTAAGAAATTAGTTCAAACTAAAGGACTTTGCTCCGATTAAATTCGTGTCCTGTGACTTTGACATGAAATCGATAGTTATTTTAAGTATTTTACTTGCCTTCCACAGCCACGCCCCATGACAATAAATACTTATCTTCAGTTTTTACTTAAAATGTTTTCGTTTTGTTTCATTAAATGCTTTTATTTAACTCTCTTTCTCTGTTTGTTGTGGTGGATTCTTGTAATTGATTTTTCACCAACTTCCCTACTAGCCAGAGCTCTGAACTTTCAACATTTACGTAAAGTGGATGACTATACATTATCAAATCATTTTCAACGTGATTTGGTCATTATTTCGATTAAAATTACTAATATTCAAATTTAAAATATGTTTTAATTTACTTCGTAATACACACACATAGCTCATATTGGGTGTGTATTACGAAGTAAATTAAAACATATTTTAAATTAAAATGTCGCACCACGAAGTATCTGCCAAATCTTTCAATGTTACTAATATTCAATTATGATTGAACATTAATTGTCTACTTAGCTTCGAGATTCATCAACATTAGTGTGAAAAAATGCTCCTGTTTCAAATTTATTCATTTCAGTTGGCTGATTCAGTAATGATTTGATAACAGACTCAGGATAACTTTGGTTTAGAAAAATTGGTTCGACAAAATAAACGTGCAACATAATTATGTTCAAAGAGCAGTGATGCGCAATACGCCCAGTATTTTCTGCAATTAGCCTTTAATTAACATTTTCAAGGAATTCGCTGTAGACAACTTGTTCATCGATAGTGGTCATGCCGTATTACAGCTTCCGCCATATCACCCAGACCTTAACGCGATAGAAAACATTTGGTCAATCGTAAAGGGACATGTTGGGTCTAGAAATGTTGACATGACATTGAATTCCGTCAAAAAATAAGTAAAAGAAAAGGTGTCGTCAATCACTAGCATTGAGTGGGGTAATATCTGCAGTCATGTATGCAAAATAGGACGCCAATATTGGGAGCGGGATATTGCATTTGACGATTTCACCGATAATGATAATTTAATTTTTAATGTGTCTGATAACGAAAATGATGACATATCTGATTGTGATGCATACTTATAGTTTTTAAGATTCGCTTAAATATTTGTTTTATTTTTTGTCATTTTTCCTAGATAATATATTCAATTTTCAATACATTTTTTCATATAGAGTATTTTGATTTTTATATTATTTTTCTAATAAAATATATAAATCGAATTATTTTGTTTAAGTGGTCCTTTACCCTGAATCTAAATTTATGAACATGATTTTAAAATACCTATATAGATATGTGGTAATGTTAAAAATAAAATAAAATATTTTTGCATTTTTACACCATGGTCATGCTTTGGCATCTCTAAATGACGGAGACTTTACCATTCCTTCACCTCTTGCAGAGAAACCGTGAGGTACCCCATATTAAAAGCATGTTTTCAAAATTTTTTTTTGATTATTTTTTAAAATTTTTCAAATATTTATTTAAAAGATAAATACATTTTTTTTATAATAAAGATAGTGACAGTTTTTACAATGGTATTTCTCTTCTACATGAGCAATGTAACTCGTGAGTAGGAGAGGAGTATCATTCTTCTTCTTCTTCTTCTTCTCGTGCCCTGTCCGTTTACCGGACGTTGGCTATCATGTTGGCTATGAGGACTTTGTTTACTGCGGCCCGGAACAGCTCCACAGTAGACTGGCCAAACCACTGTCTCAAGTTGTTCAGCCATGAAGTCCTCCTTCTTCCAGGGCCCCGACTTCCGGCAATCTTTCCCTGCATTATGAGATGGAAGATCTCGTATTTCCCTGGATGTCTCATCACATGTCCTAGATATTGAAGTTTTCGGATTTTTATTGTTTTAATAACTTATTTTTCTTTATTCATTCGAGCCATAACATCTTCATCCAGCTTATTTTGAGAATTCATCTGTAGATCCACATCTCGAAAGCCTCAAGTCGCCTTATCAGTTCTTCGGTAAGCGTCCATGCTTCCATTCCATAGAATAATACTGTAGCATCTGACCACTCGCATTCGTAATCCTAGGTTGAAATCGTGACTGCTAAACATCTTTACCATGCGGATAAAGGTTGCGTTGAGTATCATTATATTTTAAATATATTAAATAGTAAGTAGTGCATACTATGTAAGATGAAAAAAACTAATATGCGATAATCATAATGCAATTATGTGAAACAACAGTAAAATCAACTAATAATAAGCGATAATTAAAAAAATAATTTAGTAAAGAGAAAAATAATGGAAAAATTTACGCAAAGATAATAACAGTTTGCAGTTTAAATAATATTACATTTAAAACTTTCTATTATTAAGGAAATATTCTAAAGAATTGTATAATAAAATGTATACACAATTAAGTAATAAGTAAGTAGATTACATATATACTAAAATATACATTTAATTAACTCAATTTATATTTTAGTATATATGTAATCTACTTACTTATTACTTAATTGTGTATACATTTTATTATATAATTCTTTAGAATATTTCCTTAATAATAGAAAGTTTTAAATGTAATATTATTTAAACTGCAAACTGTTATTATCTTTGCGTAAATTTTTCCATTATTTTTCTCTTTACTAAATTATTTTTTTAATTATCGCTTATTATTAGTTGATTTTACTGTTGTTTCACATAATTGCATTATGATTATCGCATATTAGTTTTTTTCATCTTACATAGTATGCACTACTTACTATTTAATATATTTAAAATATAATGATACTCAACGCAACCTTTATCCGCATGGTAAAGATGTTTAGCAGTCACGATTTCAACCTAGGATTACGAATGCGAGTGGTCAGATGCTACAGTATTATTCTATGGAATGGAAGCATGGACGCTTACCGAAGAACTGATAAGGCGACTTGAGGCTTTCGAGATGTGGATCTACAGATGAATTCTCAAAATAAGCTGGATGAAGATGTTATGGCTCGAATGAATAAAGAAAAATAAGTTATTAAAACAATAAAAATCCGAAAACTTCAATATCTAGGACATGTGATGAGACATCCAGGGAAATACGAGATCTTCCATCTCATAATGCAGAGAAAGATTGCCGGAAGTCGGGGCCCTGGAAGAAGGAGGACTTCATGGCATCACGCTGTTTCTCCGTGGGTGAAAGCAGAGAGGATAGAGCGTCACACTCCTCTGTCCTGACAAACACGTCTCGCCTCATCCTCATTAATGCAAGCTCGACGGTTGTTGAGGCTTCTAACGGGACCATCATCTAGTATCTTGTTAATCTGATCGCGCTACGTCTTCTAAGGTCACCCTCTCTTTCTGGCACCGTCAACACTCGCGTTATACATCTTTCTTACCATTCTTTCCTCATTCATTCGCTCAACGTGCCCAAACCACCTGAGCGACACTTTTTTAATTCTATTAACTATGCTAAGATCAGATTTACATTCATCCCTAATATCTTCATTCTTTACATATACAGTCGAACTCGGTTATAATGAGCTCGGGTATAAGGAGATCTCGGCTATAGTGAGCAAAACTGTGAATTGATTTTGTTTTGCGCATATTCCCATACTGTCGTTCTCGGTTTTAAGGAGCGCGATTCCCGGATATACGGAGCAAATTTTAGAAACTCCGCATACATATTTGCTTGAGTTACGGAAAAAAAACAAATACGTACTCATAACAATGAACTTTGCTTTTGAAGCGGCTCGCACTTAATTAGGGTTCATTTTATGATGTACACAAAAATGAACCCTAATTAAGTGTGTCCGAAAATGCCACGTGCACAGGCAAACAATAGTTGTCGGCATTTCTTATCAAAGGGATGCCGAACTGAATGTTGAGAACTGTCATATAACTCCGATTACTGGGGGTGTTTCCAAAATATTTGAGGTGACAGTTTGTTTTATGCAGTTTACTGTATTAGCATTTGAAAGCCTAATAAGTTAAACGCGAATTGTTCTATCGGAAACATGTCCACTAACAAACGAAAGTGTCTCTCGGTTCGCGAAAATGTCGAAATTATTCGTGAAATAGAACGCGGCACCAAAAATTCCGAAGTCTGTAAAAAGTTTTCACTATCGTCTTCTACAGTTTCATTGCTCTGGAAAATTAAGGACGTTTTTTTTAGCTGCTCTTGAAAATAACATCACAGTCAAAAAAATTTAGAAAGTGAAATTTACCTATCCCGGATATAAGGAGTCCCGGCTATAAGGAGCAAATTTAGTCGGTCCCGTCGCGCTCCTTATAACCGAGTTCGACTGTAGTAAGTAAACTTTACACATACATATAGAACTTTAAAAAAATTAATAATGTGTGTATGTTCTTACGATGAAATTGGTGAACGTTGCACTGTGTAGAGTGATCGTTTAGGCTAGATCATACAGTTTGTAAGCTCTGGGCCATCGTATAAGAGACTTCCATACACGTCTTTAATAAAAAAGCTTCGTCTCTGTGAGACTTCTATAATTCATACTACATCTTCTGAGGTTTGACCGTCGTCAGAATTTCGGAATTCTTTTCAATTTATAAATACAAATCGAAAATCGTTACGTACACGTAAAATTTCTATGATAAATGTCGAGACATCTGTCAAATGTCGTCACTTCAAAATTGACGATGTGTACAATGTTGCGTGATAGCGATCGAGACGCGATTGCTTCACACTAGGGATGGGCGTTGAATGGACGGACTAGTTGAAATCAACCGTTGACGTTGCATCGACGCGTCGACCGTTTACGTTTATCGCATGGACTAGTTGAATTCGTAGACGGTGGACAGCGGACGCCGTGGTCGGTGGACGATTCGAGATTAACGCAACGCAAAGCAACGAGCGAGAGCAAGACAAAACGTTTCCGTTTATTTCTCTCTCATCATTTCAACTCTAAAATACACTACCATAGAGTGCAGATCTGTGTACACGAACTATGACTAGAGATTTGAAATTTGAATACATGCGTAGCGCGAGATAGGCTTAATAAGCTATTATCTATTATTTTTTACTTGATTTTTTGTGATGTCACGTGCGACGATTCGGTGAATTCCCAATTTTACGCCGTA
>JADDOH010000868.1:0-13551 GCA_016648135.1 Agrypnia vestita
ATTGCACGCTATCCACGCAATACAACAACCATTATACTGCTACTAGGCAAATCATATAGACATCCGTGTATTCAGTCGGCAGTACAGATAATACAAAAATTCCTTTGCATATTTGAAAATTACATAATTATTATGGAAGAACGTCCGCTGGACTATCACAGCCGCAAAATCACGAATTATCATATATTAAATCTGATGAGCGCATAGTAATATAAGGTTCCAAAAATAACACACATAAAAGGCAATAGAAATAAATAATATTGGAAATGCTTATCTGTTCACTGTTCCAAATCTCCTTTGAATTATTATCAACCTCCGGCTTTTTCCTCGGTCCAGTTAAATTATCTTCCTTATTTCGGACTCTCTTCGACAAAGCCTCGGCCAACCTCCAGGCTGAAAACTCAAGTGCCGCTCTCCAATTTGTATCGCTAGAAACTAGTCCCTATCTCTCGCCATTTTTGATTCCAACTTACGTGTAAAAGTCAAAGTCCAACATCTCAGGACGCGTTTCATTGGCTAACGGCCGCGTCTTGTGATTCGTCCGATTCAGTTAAAATAAAGGTAAAGCACGCTTCACACGCGCGGCATATCTCTACGTTTCACGAACAATACAGGCTCGTCCGCACCTACTTACCTGGAAAACATATAATCACATAATATTTAACGGGTTGTGAAGCTTCTCTTTATTATGAGATTTTAGCAGATAGATATTATCGTATAATTTTTCAGCAATGTCTATTTGAATAGGCCAATATCGTTACAGCTTCCCTCTGGGGCGGCGCGGTACGATCGCATGAGCAGGAACGCGTCGCCACAAACATAGGTAGCTATTAGACCCCTTCGTTCCTTCGTTTGGCATCATTTGGTATACCCTTAGAAAATTCATTCGCGAACCAGGTGTTGCAAGTAGCTATGGTAAGACGTATTAGTTAAATTGACTAAGTCCTACGCACAGGCATGTTAGAAAGTTAATAAGAAACCAAAGATCCGTATCTACATCATTTAAACAGCAAGTAAGGCTCAAATACCCACAATTAATCGAAAGTAACTTGAGCGTCTCATACGATCGCGCCCGTTATTCAACTAGATCTTAAAATCTTCAACATTGTATAAGCAATCCTGCTTATAGCTATGCTTCCCCCGTTCTGAAAGAATTTGATTTCATGTTAGAATTTCACCCCCACGTAAGTGTTCATCAACACGTTATACCATTGTACACCCTTCCCCATCCAAAATTGGTCCGTTTTATCCCCACTTCCTCTCTCAAAACGCGTTCGCCGCAAGTTATTAAAATAGCACGCCTTACGACAATAATCTACTCCCCGTAATAAAGAAGTAGTATAGCAATCCCGACGATCCCAAACGCACGTGTTCACGCAGTGATGAAGACGCCTTGTTCCCAACTACAACTGTTTTTTTTCTAAAAGTGTTCGGTTAATATAAATATAAGAAACCGAAAGAAAAGGTGACCGCATCTATCTTATTCAACTGATTGGAAGGTCCGAATTCCCATTATCAATCGAGCAAAAGCCAACTGTAAATTTCTCCTATGAACGCGAACCGCGATAAGTTTTAAAACTCCAGAATTGTGTCAAACTATGATTTTGATGTTCGTCTTATTCGTGTGAGCCAAACAACCGATTTCCTAATAGAACCACACATCGATCTCAATATTCCTTGTGCGCGAGTTAACATGAAGACGATGATACTTGCTATCCACTCTAAAAAGAAAAGGTGCAGTCCGCCTCCAAATTTTCTAATGACTAGTCGCAAATGGAAAGGTCTCTTCAATAACCGCTGAACGTATACGCATCTATAACCATTATCTGTTTCGACTAACTGTCCAGCTAACCCTCAAGAGAGATACCCAAAGACGATGAATATTTATTAAAAGTAGAGCTTTAACCGTAATCCAGTTGTCAAGAAGGTTTCCGATAACTATTCCCTGCTATCCTACCATGGTGTACCCCGACAAGTGTTCACCATCTTGTAATACAACTCTAATTCCCCCTTCCCCCAAACTATACACCCCCTTCTATTTCTAACTCGTATCGTCCTGTTTTAACCGAGTGAATGGTCAACCGCATATTCCTACTATGATTGCAAACCGTGACAAAATGAACTCTAGTACCCCACCTGTGTTATGAACCTTATGCATACGCGCAGTACATTTCCTATTATGTAGAATCAACTTATTGTCCCCAATATTCTACGTATACTGTAATGACTGCCACACTTTATTGTTGGTGTAATATGATGAAGAAGAGGAAGAAGAAGCTGCAAAGTAGTGGATGACAACAGAAGAAGAAGAAAATGAATCCATTGAAAGGCATAAGATAAAGAAGAAAAGTCACAACCGAGTGTAGTAGTAGATAAGGACGAACAAGAAGAAGCCGAAAGATATAAAATTAGAAGAAGACGTGAATGCAGCAGTAGGTAAAGAACAAACGAAGACGAAGAAAAGACGTAGAAGAACAGTCGAAAATTATAAGATAAACGGAAGAAGACGACATGAATGTAGTTATAGGAAAAGAAGAAGAAGAAGAAGAAGAAGATGAAGAGAAGATGAAGAAAAACAGTTGATAAGTATAAGATAAACGGAAGACGAAATGAATGTAGTTATAGGAAAAGAAAAAGAAGAAGAAAGTGGAGAAGCGAATAGGAAAGAGGAAAGGAGAGAATATGAAAAGAAGAAGAAGAAAGAAGAGAGAAAAAAAAGGAAGAAAAGAAGAAGAAGAACAAAATAATGTAGTAATAGGAAAAGAAGAAGAAGAAGAAAAGGTAAAGAAGAAGAGTAGACGAAGAAAAGACGTAGAAAAACAGTCGAAAAGTATAAGATAAATGGAAGAGGACGAAATGAATGTAGTAATAGAAAAGAAGAAGACGAAGAAAGTGAAGAAGCAATCGAAAGATATACCACAAGACGAAGAAGCAGTTGCAACGCATTGTAATAATTGCTATTTATAAAAGAGAAGGCGTTTGAAAGGTAAAGCATAAACGGTATGTATTCAAAGAAGAAGAAGACTAGAGTGAACATAACCAATAAAAAAAAACCTTCGTACCGATGCGGAAGAAGACGCTGTCGAAGTCAATATAAAATAAAAGGGGGAAAGAAAAAATATATATATAACCGTTAGCATATACGAATAGGAAGAAGAAGAAGAAGAGGAAGAAAAGGATAGGAACAACCTCTTCGACAATTGTAGAACGTAAAAGTAAATATAACTATTATCCGTCTCAATTAACTTTCCCGCTAACCCTCAAGAACGATATCTAAAGACGACACATGTTTGTAGAAGAACTGGATCCAGATGTCAAGATAAGTTTCCCATAACAATTCCTTACTAACCTTGTAACGATATTGGCCTATTCAAATAGACATTGCTGAAAAATTATACGAAAATATCTATCTGCTAAAGTTTATAATAAAGAGAAGCGGACGAATCACAAGACGCGGCCGTTAGCCAATGAAACGCGTCCTGAGATGTTGGACTTTGACTTTTACACGTAAGTTGGAATCAAAAATGGCGAGAGATAGGGACTAGTTTTTAGCGATACAAATTGGAGAGCGGCACTTGAGTTTTCAGCCTGGAGGTTGGCCGAGGCTTTGTCGAAGAGAGTCCGAAATAAGGAAGATAATTTAACTGGACCGAGGAAAAAGCCGGAGGTTGATAATAATTCAAAGGAAATTTGGAACAGTGAACAGATAAGCATTTCCAATATTATTTATTTCTATTGCCTTTTATGTGTGTTATTTTTGGAACCTTATATTACTATGCGCTCATCAGATTTAATATATGATAATTCGTGATTTTGCGGCTGTGATAGTCCAGCGGGCGTTCTTCCATAATACTTATGTAATTTTCAAATATGCAAAGGAATTTTTGTATTATCTGTACTGCCGACTGAATACACGGATGTCTATATGATTTGCCTAGTAGCAGTATAATGGTTGTTGTATTGCGTGGGTAGCGTGCAATGCGGTCTTCAGCTGGGGAACACATTTATATTTTCTATTACGGTTAATTATTTTTACTATCGGGCTGTATTATTTAGGGAGTAATTGAGATTCGGAGTAGTTGTGTGTATTTGGTGTCGCGATTGCTTGTCTGGACAGGTTCGGACCGTGCGAAAGGTTCTTCCAAGCGGGGTGTTATAGCGCACGGGAGTTCGGGCGATTTTACTTGGGAATCTAAAATGGTTCAATTTCTCCAAATAATTATACTTTGAATTCGACATATATTGCACAATATATTGAAATTGGGGAGGCAGATAGGAGATTTATTATTATTCTCTTGGCTCTCGTATGCATTGCTATACATTGATTAATATTGGGATGTAGTTATTCAATATTTATTTAAACTAAAGGCAAACGGGGTCGCGTTTAATATTTATTATTCCGGATTTAAAAGGAGATTTGGAACAGTATGAAAATAAATAAAATTAAGATATTATTAGTTATTTAGAATAGCGTTTTACTTGATAAAATTGCGGAGGATGTTTACGATGTCGAATTTTTAACGTTCGTGCAATATGGTTTGCGCTAAAATTTATTCTGCTTCGAATGCAAGATATTATTTACAGGTCAGCCTGGCATATGAATATGTAAGTGAATAGAATTAAAATATTATTGGTTATTTAGAATAGCGTTTTACTTGATAAAATTGCGGAGGATGTTTACGGTGTCGAATTTTAACGTTTGTGCAATATGGTTTGCGCTATAATTTATTTTGCTTCGAATATAAGAGAGAAATTCTTGTCTCAAAATTATTTACAGGTCGGCCTGGCGTATGAAAAAAAATTGTTATACTACCGCCATCTAGCGAACTCAAACATGACTGTAACAATAATTATCTTTCGATATGTTGCTACGCCTTTTTAATATTACATGGTTTCATTTTATAGTGATTGTCAGACGTACGTATTTAGGGGGAAGGGTTTGTTCAGGGGTAGTTAACCTTTGGTCTTCCGTAATCGCGTTATTTACTTATATGACAGATTGTTTTGTTTTATTCGTTTAATATAAGTAATATCTTATTTTTATGAGTTACCGTAATTATTTATCTATATGATTTTATTATTGAGAGTGATGCAACGAATACTACTTTCACGAATACGAATATCAGGCCTACTATTCGGTGAATACGAATGCGAATATTTCCACCAAGGTGGGGGAACTTAAACATACTTGTAAATATAATTACCTTGATGCAACGAATACTACTTTCACGAATACGAATATCAGGCCTACTATTCGGTGAGTACGAATGCGAATATTTCCACCAAGGTGGGGGAACTTAAACATACTTGTAAATATAATTACCTTGATGCAACGAATACTATTTTCACGAATACGAATGTTACGCCTACTATTCGGTGTATACGAATGCGAATATTTCCACCAAGGTGGGGGAGGACGCAAGCATACTTGTAATTGTATTGTTTATGTCTGCTTGTGATATCACTGTACGGCGTAGATGAACTAGTTTGAAAGGGCTTATGTTCTGCATGTGCTCGGCGTAGAGGGAATGGTCTTTTGTTTCTAGGATCCTATACAGTTTTACAGGCGCTGATATTGAAATATATATATATACAAGGAAAACACTATTTTGGGAATCACTAACTGGATGACAGATATTGCAGCACACATACACACAAGGAGGACGTTATGTTAAATACATGACTGGAATGTTGTTATTGGAAAACACAGGCGCCACTAGAGGATATGGACAGTTTGCAGAGAACTTCAACTTCTGTCAGTTAAGGACCTTTTACTATTACTATTCTTTCGCCTTTTTGCTTAACCGTGGATGAACTAGATTGAAGGGGTTTATGTTCTGTATGTGCTCGGCGTAGAGGGAATAGTTTTCTTGTTTCTAGGATCTAATACAGTTTTACAGGCGCTGATATTAAAATATATATACAAGGGAAATGAAGGGCTACACAGGCGCTGGTAATTGCTCAATTTTGGAGAGGACCCGTTATATGACTTCGGATCTGGATGCCATTTCGGAAGCAGACCAACTACAAAACTAAGATAAGAACCTTTAATATTATTTATTCCTGATGTTTTCTTATGTGTATTAAATGGAATGTTCGTGCTACATAATTTGTCATGGTCACATAATCACTATTCATTTCATTACGTGGGTTCAGAGCCCGACGGTAACGGACGCGGAAACAAATTAGTACTGATGTCGGGGCGTAACGTCGGGATTATATATTAATGAGCCTGGGGCCGCGTCGCATATATCCGACGGAGCGCGACTGTCCCCAGGGGCCGCGTCGGATATATCCGACAGGCACAAAATAAATTATTTATCGACGGCCGCGTATCGAATTTGAAAAACGTAATTTTTTCCCAATAGAGAAATCCTGTTGTGACCTGTCGTTCCATTTTCAATTCAAAAACATCACGGATTATATTTTAAATCAACAATCAAAACAGAAGTTTTTCTGCCGTCAAAATCGTATAGAATTGTCATAGATGGCGCCCCGATCGCGTGTTGTGCAATCGAAATTCAAATATTCCATCGTCAAGGTCACGCGCAATGTGCGCGGGAAATACGATTTATTTTTTTCGATTTTCGATTTATTTGTACACGTATATACAAATATATACGATATGTTTTGCGATATTTGTCAGTTTTGGTTGGTTTATGATTCAATTGAATACTAATAGTGATTTATTAACAAAAATACACGCAATTTTGTTGCGTTTATTTGAAATATGTGTGTGTGTGAAAGTGTATCATATTTATGTGTTATGAGTGCGATGTCCCGTCGTGTGCCGTGCCGTGCAACAAAATATATCACACAGAAGAAGATTATTATTATTAATAGTAGTGTTGTCTCTAATAAACAAATAAAAAATTTATATTATTTTTCAGAAAATGTTGCGCTGGCAACATTATGGAAATTCAAAAAAAGATTTTTTTTTTTACTTAAATGATAAAAAAAATCATTGCATTTCGACACTTACGATAAAATAATATGAATGTGTGTGTGTTTTTTTTTAATTTACGCATGTTTTCATGGTTTTTTCGTAAAAAGAAAAATCACAAAAAATTCAGAAAATTTACGGCCCTTGCCTATATGTTGCTTTGGAATTTTTAGGCCCTCAACAAGTTAATTATCTTTAGGATAGAAGCGAGGTCATCATACGTGCATTCTGCATTTCAAACGTTTTACTAACATATATAAATACATATTATTGCGTTTTACAAATTGAATAGGATCGCGGGAAAAAGGCATTTCGTCCGGTTGTGCAATATTAACTTCCAACGTAGCATAATGCGATCTTATTAACGGCGCTAGACTCTTAAGGTTAGGCACGCGGGGATTATAAATGGGATAATGAACGAGAACCGAATGGGGAGTTCGTCTCCTCTGGTCGGGGGGCGAGAGGCCGTTGCGTCTTTTACGCCCCGTGATCTGGAGAGGCTGAATTTCGATTATGATGAAGACGAAGGGAGATCTACTCGCGTGGCAAGACAGGGTCGAATGTCGGAGCGCGCGTTCTCGGCTATGGAGACTGTTTAGAGTGGGAGACATCTTGGATTTGGGACTAGGTAGGATTATCTTAACTGTATCTACCCGGTTAAGACAGGGTTTTAAAGCCAAGAATTACAGGATAGTCTGAAGGTCCTGGAGCGGCGACCCTCAAAGATCCAAGGGGAAGAACCTCTCACGTCTTTTCAGTCCCCTTGGTGCGACGAGCTCGGGCTCTGGTTATGAATGTATGTGAATGTAATAACTCCGTACTCAAGGACGAGATAGGACGTTCCTCATGAACGAGAAATTATAAGATGCAGGTAGCAGTTCGACAGTCAATACTTATGCTCGGGGCCGCTTTAATGAACGAGATCTGTTAGCAGTTTAACAATCAATTTTTATGATCGGGACCGCATTCAGGAGCGCGATGGCATTACTAACACCATCATTCTCATCATTCACCACCTTTTCTAACTTGCTGTATACAGAGACCTTCGGGGTTCTCCCTTCCCGGCCAGCGAGAAACATATCAGGAATTACACAATCAACTGTAATAATCATGCTGTTTTACCATCATTTAATATCTCTAGTCAATAAGACTACACCGTGGGATCAATCACATCAACTATAATTGGCGATGCTAACATGGCTCTGACTGACGCGCTCAAGGACGAGTCTTTTCCAGTCACCCAGTTAGTTCATTCAGCCCTTTAATCAGCAGTAAACATCATAATAATCCGGCTCATGTAGCCGCAACGTGGGATCCTCATCATTATACACCAGTCAATTTGACTGCCCCGCGGGATAATATACAAACCTTAATATCAGACGCGGGATTTCTTCCTGATATGTTTGTCGCCGGGAAGCGAGGACTTCGGAGGATTCCAGCAGGAGCAATAGAGTCTCGGCTTGATCTTGGTCTGCAGCTTAGTGTGGGAGGTTATGTCTAAACAGGAGTTAACCACCGGATGCGGCGATGCTCTGGGGCCGCATCCCCCTCCCCCCTACAGGGGGGGGGGGGGGCATCTAGAATCCACGTTTGAACAGAAGTGGTTAGACACTTCTTAAATTTCACTTACAAAACTGTATCTTCCATTCCCTTAGAATCTCGGGATGTGATAATGTCAGACAAAGTTTGCCCTGATCCTCTGTTGCGCCTATTTGTTATAAATATGTTTGTCTTCCTCCACTATGTACTATGAACAGATTGAGCAGATCGGACAACGTGGGACGCGCTATTGGTAGGTTTCTTACTTGTGTTTTTGAATATAACGTATGATATTATATCTTGTAAATCTGTCATAAATGGGTGCCGCATGTGGTTGTGCTGACACTGTTCTAAGCTGCTATTATGAGATGTTGATAATCAAAGCGGGCGGAATCTTTAGCGTATGCCGTTAACTTGGCAACGATTGTATTGTTTTATATACAGTATTTTAACCCCGATGGTATTATAGTTATGGCGGTTCAATGTAAGGGAGTTTTGCTACTAGCGTTTATTCCTCGGCTACGCCGCATATAATTGGCTTTTAGGCCAACTCCGGACGTGGACGATATCGGCTATCTCTCATATAGGCGAAACTGTAGAATTCTAGAGCGGTTTCTAGAAGGACGAGTACGGATTAGTTACGTGCGTTTGTTATTTCCATAGTTAGGTAAGAATTCGATCTATATTAGTCTAGTCGCGTTAATAAGAATACGAATCTCACCACATATCAAAAGAATTTTGGATAGCTACGGACACAACGGAGGAGGAATTTTCCTAACCACTAGATAGATCACGACTGGCCAATTTTGAAAATATAAATTCTTAACAAAAAAAAAATAATATTAGCTTTCATGTAAATATACTTCCGAAGTTCTAAGTTCGACTTAAGTTTTCATCTAGAAGCTTAAAGCATAAAGTGTGTGCTTAAAAGTCACAAAAGTCGTAATAAAGCTTAATTCGGTAGCTTAAAGTCTCAAGCTTTGGGCTTTTCGAAAACTTATATTATTAAACTTTATAGTTAGGTATTTAGCTTAGGTAGACAGGCAGGTTACGTTACAACCTGTCTTCCCCCCAGGTTGTTAAGCGTTTGCCAAATAATCAAGCGCGAATCCTCCGTATAGTGTAGTCATTACCAACACTGATATCCACATAAGATGTATGTGTGTAACTGAATCAAGAGTTCCTAACATATTCGGCTTGCTATACGACTGAAATCTATTCAAGATCCAAACGACCAATCTTCCTACCCTAATCTAAAAGTAATGGTCACGACGACGCATGAAGGTGAATGAAGCTAATGATGATGCTATTACTATATAAAAAGGTTTTTTCAAAGTCCTCCTGGAAAAATTTATTTCCAAAATTTATTTTCCAAAAGACATGATTTTTTTTCTTCTCCCCCTAGTTTACATACACGTAATTTATAGTAAAAGCAATTAATGTTTAATTAATTATAGTGTTACGACTTCTCCGAACTTAACGCAACTTAAAATATCTAAACAAATAATCAATCTTGTATTTAAAAACGACCTTTTATCATTAACGAAGCCAACTGTCTGTCTACCATATCTCATCTCTGTAGTCAAATAAGCTGATGTTTATTTCTACTCTGCCTATAAATACGCTATATCAACGCCATATATATATTAATGAAGATAAAACAATTTCAATTAACGTTGCAATGAAGTGAAACATAATTGAATATATAAAACAACAAAGAAGTCCAATTTTCGAAATGTATCATGTCCAAAAAAAAGACTGTCTGTCCCGAACCACAACCGCGCGCATATAATATAAAATCCCGGAAGTGAAACTCGCACAGATGTCGCTACTATCCCGTCAGAAGATTCTTCAAGATCCCTAAAATTATAGAAAACCTTTTTTTTCTTCAAGGCCTACAAGATGTTCTAGAATTCTCAACCTTCACGTTACATACTTTGAATATTTAAAAGGAAATATTTCCCAATACACCGCTTTTCTACAACATGTATGTATACGACGAGTGTGCACTCAATACCTACATTTTTTTTTTTTTAAAGTGTCAATTGACGAGGAATATATAAAACCAAAGAAGTCCGATTCTTATTATGTCCCGAAATTCAAGGTCACACACCTCGCCACCCAATGCATTTCTTCCGAACTAAGACAACAACGCCGTTGGAAACGCACGGACCTGTGTGAGTTTTTGTACATATACGCCGGCCGACCCACTAACACACCGATGTTACCGTCTGCCGATGGTTACCGTCGACGCAGAAAAATGCGCAGTCCGATCAAATGCGTACAAGGTCGGGGCACGTGATGTCGGCCCGCGCAAGATGCATAAGGCAAAACATCGCACCATCCGTTGTATTTTCTTCAAACTAAACTCTAACCTAGCCCAGAAGGTTTGCGAATCTTCCAACAGGTGGCACTGTTCCAGTGACCCAGTGTTAAAACCTGTTTATTATATAACACATAAAAGTTCGTTGCCCTTTCTTATGTAACTCCTAAGAGCACGACCGCATGATTTATAATTAGGTCATTATTTCAAGTTCAACCAAGCAGATGTTTTTACAAAGACGATGAAAGTACTATTTTAGCGAATCAAAGAATTAGTTTAAGATATTTATTACACGTTTCTCGCGCGCGTATTTCATTTTAGATTATCGACTTGGTCGTAAAGTGTTCAAGCATATCGTTATTCGAGATAACAATTATTAAAAAAATTACCGATGTCCCATATTAGCACTGGTGGACGGCTTCCACGGCTGAGTGCGGGGTCACGATTACGATGGAATATTCAGATAGATAAATACCACTTGCGAAATACAGCCTAGGGCGCTCTGAGTATAACTTGGTATCCGCATAATACAACCGACGGTACATAATAGGAACTTAGCGCTAATATTGCGCAACAACACGCAATATCTATTTTTTTTTACTTATTTTTTTTTAATGCAATAGTATACTGGTTCTGCCGGTCATCCAGATTAGATAAATCACGGTCGATTAATACACGGTTATACTTATTAAACACACACACAGTATTCAAAATGCAAATTAACGGCTGGGTTCTCCAGAATACATACATACAATGCTTACAACTGGCGCGATCGGTGGTCTTCGGCCCGATTTATCTGTTCATGGTATATAGTGGAAAGAGTAAACATATATTCATAACAACTAGGCGCAACAGAGGCTCGGGGCAAGCTTTGTCTGACATTATCACAGCCCGAGATTCTAAGGGAATGGAAGATACAATTTTGTAAGTGAAATTTAAGAAGTGTCTAACCACTTCTGTTCAAACGTGGATTCTAGATGCCCCCCCCCCTGTAGGGGGGAGGGGGATGCGGCCCCAGAGCATCGCCGCATCCGGTGGTTAACTCCTGTTTAGACATAACCTCCCACACTAAGCTGCAGACCAAGATCAAGCCGAGACTCTATTGCTCCTGCTGGAATCCTCCGAAGTCCTCGCTTCCCGGCGACAAACATATCAGGAAGAAATCCCGCGTCTGATATTAAGGTTTGTATATTATCCCGCGGGGCAGTCAAATTGACTGGTGTATAATGATGAGGATCCCACGTTGCGGCTACATGAGCCGGATTATTATGATGTTTACTGCTGATTAAAGGGCTGAATGAACTAACTGGGTGACTGGAAAAGACTCTTCCTTGAGCGCGTCAGTCAGAGCCATGTTAGCATCGCCAATTATAGTTGATGTGATTGACCCCACGGTGTAGTCTTATTGACTAGAGATATTAAATGATGGTAAATCAGCATGATTATTACAGTTGATTGTGTAATTCCTGATATGTTTCTCGCTGGCCGGGAAAGGAGAACCCCGAAGGTCTCTGTATACAGCAAGTTAGAAAAGGTGGTGAATGATGAGTATGATGGTGTTGGTAATGTCCTCGCGCAGTGTATAGATTATTAAATTGCTTCCTGCTTCTCATAGTTGCTCGTCCATGCGGAACGCCCTGTCTCGTACGTTGATGAGGTCTCAAACGAAGGTTTTGATTGAGGTACGGCTACCTGAGTCTTATAGCTGACATTCATGAACATTCATATCCGGAGTTCGAGCTCGTCGGGCCAAGGGGAGTGAAAGAACGTAGGGGTTTCTTCCCCCCAAAGTGTTTGAGGCACGACGCTCTGGTCCGATTCGAAATGCTTCACCTTTACTTGACTGAACACATTTTAACTGTGTGGAGGCTTTGCGCAATTCTACTTAGACCTACCCAGAGTGTCCCCGCAGTCCCGTTCATCCCCTGGACCGAGAACACGCACCCTGTCATTTGATCCCAGTTACATACAACTATCTGTATCGCGAGTGTATCTCTTTCTTCAATCCCCTTCATTATTCCATTTATACAACAATCACGTGACTAACTTCGAGAGTCTAGCACCGGTAATAAGATCTCATTATGCTACGTTGGAAGTTAATATTGCATAACCGGACGAAATGCCTATTTCCCGCGATCATATTCAATTTGTAAAACGCAATAATATGTATTTATATATGTTAGTAAAACGTTTGAAATGCAGAATGCACGTACAATGACCTCGCTTCTATCCTAAAGATAATTAAGAAATAATTCTGACGTCACGCCCCGACAATTAATTCAATTCAATTCAATTCAATTTATTTCATGATAATATGTACATGACAAACAAAATGTTTAAGGCATACATATTAGGAAGTATATATCAAAAATGAAAATATTTAATAAATTAAAAATAACATAAAATCTGGTCAAAGGTGTAGGAGAATCCCGCTTCGGAAAACCCCCTCAGACACATGGAATATATCAATACCCAAAGCGATTTTGTTCAGCATAGCTGTGGCTCTTCCAACAGTCATAACCATCGGCAGGTTGGTCCTGTATATTGGAATGTGAAACAATCTATGCTGACGATGTCTAGTGTAATTATCAGGAACATACAAACCAATGCTCTGCATAATTTCAGGATTATCGATCATAACGCGCAACAATCGATAAAAATGTGTAATCAAATACACATTCCTTCTAGTCTCTAAACTATTGTAGCCAAGCATACCCTGGAGAAACTCGGTTGGGTAAAGCCAAGG